>OU744317.1:24887702-24926510 GCA_916610145.1 Eristalis arbustorum
CAGCTAAATTAGCTCGCAACATGCATCGCTCCACCCCCACGCCCCATTCACACACACGCACGCGAGAGCCGGGCTAATTTGTAATTTAATTTTCACATCAGCGAGCGAGCGCATTGGTCCCGGGAAAATGCCAGCGATTGCGACAACGATGCTGACGATGACGCAAAACGCCGGTACTGCGCCGCAGCGCCTCCGCACCCGCCGCACACCGTGCGATGAAGGACGACACATGGCATGCGGCGGGACATTTGCTTCCATCCGATTTGGCTCAATTATGTAGTTGTGCTGGCTGAAAATCGTCCTGGAAGTTCCTAGTCAGCATGTCTGACATGCTAAGGCCGCTAGTCCACTGCGCTCATTTCAATAATTGTCCCGATTAGGAGCATGCACGCGGCCAGCGTACCGCCGCCCACACCTGCTGCCCGCCGCCGGGCCACTGCGGTGGGGATAATCTTAATCGTTCGGTTAGCAGGTATTAACGCCTTGTGCAACACTTACCAGCGCTGTAACTGGCTGGCCGGCGCCGGGCCGCGCACCGGCCGCACCGCACTCGCCGGCCAGTGCAACGTTGGCATGTCGCACATAATTTATGTGAAAATTGCCACGAAATGCCAGTTGTCCCGCTGTGGGGTGGGGTGCGCGGGCTTCATTGAAATGTGATTAAAGAGCGGCACTGCGCCGGCGGACGGGAACGTTCCATGCTGGGAAAGAATTATATCAACGCGTCTCTGGCAATCAGTGTGCTGGCGAGCAGGCGGCCGCCCAGGTGGGTATCCCAGCGCGTGCACACACGTGGGACGTCCTTGGGATGATTAATCGTGTGTGCAGGCTGCAGCGCCGCGCCCGGCATGTGCGAATCCTGCACGTGGGGAGTGATTTTTTATCGCCTGCCCCGGAAGGCGATGATGGTGACAAGTCTGACGACTCGATTTCACGGAACGACAGCGCCACGGTCTAAACACTCTGGGCGCGCTTGCTAATTGGATGGCGCGCTTCTGGGTTTCGCGAGTTTTCCGAGGTCGGCGAGTAGTTTTTCCTGCGAACACGCTTGATGGATGATGCCGCTGATGGCGGCTGAATGAGAGGGCAGATTGAGGTGTCATGTGGGATTGCGACGATTCGACTTGGTGCATGATGGCGCTGTCATGTTGGACGGATTGACTGATGCGGATGCAATGAAAAGTTTTTGAGGGTGCTGCTGCTATTTGAGGGTGGCGGGATGTGGTTTATTGACGCTGGCTGGAGAGGAAGGGAGGAAGGTGGTGTGGAGACAGATAGCGTACTCTGCTCAGATGACTCGTAGATGATGCAACGACACAAGTGACTTAAGCGGGCTCAGCAATGAGTATTATCACCACCCACGCGACACACCCAAGTGCTCCGAGTGGCAGTTACGGTAGAAGACAGCCACGTCAACTGATCTGGTTGCTTGACATTTGAATATGCCGTAGAGTCTTCAACTCCGCATTAGTCGGGCAACGCAATAGAGGACGCCCACGACGCAGGTGACGCAGTTCCCGGACTTAAGCGCTTAGGGAAAGACAATCTGACTCTTAGGAGAGCCCTGCTTCAAGGGCAACTGATTGATGATTTGACAAATGTCCGAAAGAAACAGGTGCCTTCAGTTTATGGTTTGGCAGCCCATATGATCGTCGATTTAAGCTCATTTTTATTCGCCAAAAGTTAGAAAACAAGGGATATCGCGCCACGTGAAGTTGCCGCTCCATCCATTCCTCTAATGCTATTCCCACATGTCTTGCAGTTTCTGTGACTTTTGAATATCGTTGTACTTGAAAAAACCTTGACAGTTAAAACCCCAAGTGATATTTCTTTCTTAATCCTTTGCCAGACATACTTTGTGATGCAAGAACTGAACGAGTCTGAACAACGAAAGAAGAAGGAGCTTCAATCTGTTCCGGAAATTATCACTCTTGAGGGATGCCGATGAATATGAGTCAACGACAGAGATCAGTCGTTTGACGAGGCTGGTGTGTGCCCCTTTGGAGTATCCCTGACGTTCGTCACCGCATTTGCGTATTACAAATGAATGGAGTGGTCCACACACATTTCCGATTACGCTGCGTCATTGCAAAAAATCAACGAGACCGCAGCATCACTGCAGATCCAATTGTGTTTGTATTTAGCAGTGCACACATGCGTCATTTTGACGCTAATTGAAATCAGAAGAAAGATACTAAGCGTAGAAGTATAGAACTCCTTAACAATAAGATAAAAACACCATGACCGGCACAAAGAAAATCGCCGAAAATATTCCTTTTGCTAGCCCCTGATCAACAAACTCTCAATAACGTCGTTTCTTTGAAGGAACACGGCTTTTATAAACTAGCAGGCATAATAATTAACACCAAATAGCGAGGAGTCAGCAGTAAATCGTGTGCTAACTCGTAATTCTAATTACTAAACGTGTGTTAGCTTAACTCACAAGTAATAACGAGCGGATAACTTAATCCTTAATGTGGTGGCCCGTGGCGTTGTGGGTATGTGCGCCGACCCCAACCTCGACGTCGTAGGTTCGATTCCAGCTCTGAGCGACATAAATAATGTTCACGACCTTTCGAGTCACTGACAATGCTCAAAGAGTATTTCCTGTCTAGAAAAAGCTTCTTAAACTTGGCCGTTCGGAGTCGGCATAAAACTGTAGGTCCCTTCCACTCGTGAGAGAACAATAGCACGCACAACACGAGTGGTTGCTGAGAAGCTAGGCCCTGGCCCTCTACGGGCTGTAGCGCCACCCATATTATTATTATAACTTAATCCATCGAATTCGGCGTATAAAGAGCGAATAACTACCATATTTAGTACGGAGTTGGTTGTCAAAATTGAAATAAACCGAGATGTGCGTCGCCCTGTCGTTGCGAGAAAAAAGGGCAAAAAGATAGAAAGAATAATAATATTTTTCTTTCTCGATAAACTTGCAGGACGTTCCCAGCTTGCGGCTGATACTTGGCGAGGCCGCCAATCGAGCTTTCAATATTTCCTAAGGCTGCCGTTACACCACCACATGGGCCCCCAGAATACCTTCGCACTTTAGAGAAAACTTTTAGGGATTTGTATGCGGCGTCCTGTTCGAGTGCGGGGAGTCTGAGATTGAGATGCTGTTTTTTGTTGCGGTTGAAGTATAGCTGCCGGCGATGTAAATATTTTATTTAACAAGCACTGTAGTAGCTGCACCGTCAAGGTTGTCCTTTTTGACTCTAATGCCAAGCTGGGCAAGGAGGACATCATTCGTGTCACAATCAAAAACACAGCCTACACGTCGCCACCTTCGATAAGGGACTTAGGCTAGTCGATTTTGTAGCCTGGCGTAACCTCAATTTCGCAAGCCCGTCTGTAAAGGACATGGCAGTCTCCTGACGGTAGTGTGATGTACCGTCAGCCAAATAGATCACACTGCGATTGACACTAGACACTGCAGCTACATTTTGGACGTCGGAACGTTCCGGGGTGTGGTCTTGGTCGATTTGATGGGGAAGTCGTCCGCCTTATCTTTGGTCTCGAATGTGTTAATGCTGTCTGAAGGAGGAAACTGAACGACGATCTGTAAGGATCACCAACATCGAGATAGTGAACTTCTACCTCCCTCGTAGCATGATTTACTCTGATAGGATTGGCTAAGGCGTAGGTCCAACTCGGACTACAGCATCAGACGAAGCAGAAAAAGAAATTTTTTTATTGTTCACTGTCCGAAAGTGGACAGCTTTCTTGTTACTCGATCAGTGGACAGAGTCCTGACAGATCTCACAAATCCACTGTCCCACCATTGTTCTGAAGTGGCGTCTTCCACGCAAGATTGCCACTTTTCAGTAATATCAGTTCGGGTGGATCCACATAAGCATGTGTTTGAAAAATCAATAAAATTGAACTTTCGTTGCCTTCAGTTATTGGCGGAGGTCTAATTGGAGTGGGCCTACAATCCATACTCTTTGTGTTTTGCTAGTGACACTAAAGAGGTGGTGCCGTGAAGAGGGAAAGATGTTCATGTCGCCTAACCAATAATGCACCCACATATGCTTTCTTTATGCTTCCGGTCAACCGCGTCAAGACCATTGAATCCCTTTATGTATGTGAGCCGCATATTCCAGCTTAGCGTTCAATCCCTTTTGAATGTCTCAGTGAAAAAGCCTGGGCTTTGATCAAATGTCTTTCCAGTTTTGAAGAGGTCATTGAAGTTACTGGGCATTGTTCTGTAGATACCATGTAGAGACACGAGCACGGACAAGCTGACTTCAGCTTCCTTCCTTAGTTCAACTTCCTCTTACTTTGTTCGTCTGGCACACACTCCACTTGACCACGGTAGCTACTGTAGTTCATCAGCTGTACGTGGTCCACATTCAGAATGTCGGCGAATTTACAGCGGTGACTTAAAAATTCAGTGCACACATGCTGATTTTTCTCGAAGAACTCAATCGCGTTTGGCTTGCAGCAATGAAGATTTATAAAAAGAAACGTCTAATTTTAGCATGCCTACAGCGGTATTAATATTGAGTAACGCGCTGTTTCTTGAATGGTTCTTTAAAAAAAAAACATGTACTTACAAAGTATTGCCCATCTGAAGCTATGCCTTTTTTCCCACCTTTCTGGCAATTTGTGGATCCCATCCCAAAAGAACTGCGCCGGCTTTCCGATTCTGCTCTCACTCTCTCTGCACGCATTAAGTTATGGACCTAATAAAAAAAATCTATCCGCTCTGTAACCCACGTCTTAGCCAACACAATGATAGTGAACTTATCCGTTTCATAACTTATGTTATTAATGAACGTATTTTATCGCCATATTAGCTGTCCACTCTTTGTAGCTAACTGCACGGCCACACTTCACCGAATTGTACTAAGCATTCTAGTCATTATTAATTGTAGGTGGCACTGCAGCCCATAGAAGTGCAGGGCCTAGCTTCTTAGCAACCACTTGTGTTACGAGTGTCACGAGTGGAAGACACAGTTTTATGCCGACTCCAAACGGCGCAGTTTGAGAAACTTCCTCTATACAGAAGATTCTCTTTGAGCATTGTCAGTGGCTCTAAAGAGATTGGACCGTGAAAATGATCTTGTGTCGCTCAGTCCAGGAATCGAACCTACGACGTCGAGGTTCAAGTGCATTGGGATCGACGCACATACCCATGTGGCGGCACAGCACTACCAGCGGACGTGTTGTCTCCCATCCGGGACAGTCGAACTCAAACTGACTTCGTCTCGGATCTTGGGCTCAGAATGCAGCAAATCAGAACGCAGCAAACACCATGGCACTCTCAGCAGCGTCCGTTCGTTCACAAGGACCTTGACAAATCTACACACGCATTTGTAAGAAACGACACAGTGAAAACATCTATAACCCCTCCTTATGAAGGCCCATTTTAAATTGTTGAACGTCAGCACAAATTCTGCAACAACCATACGGCCGCAACGTCAAAGTTTCTATCGATCGGCTCAAGCCGGCGTACTTGGAAACTACAATAGCAGAAAAAAACCAGCATCTAAAAATATATACGATTTAAATCTTCACACTAGACTGTATTTGCAAGTGGCTAACATTCCAAGAAGGACTTGAAATAGCGTCTCATCGAATACGTGAATTGCAACCGAAGGCAAACAAGAGTGGTTCTTAAGCTCACCGCCTTAACTTTGGTCAGCCAAGGATTTCGTCAGCCGGACGAGGGCGCTGCTTGCTGGGTCCTCTTACCTCCCTCAATTGTTTCCCTTTTTTAATTTCCTGACGCCTGCCCTTCCTTGGAGTGAGTGTATGTTTGTGTCAAGTTGATAGATTCCAACGAGGTCCTTAGCTCTGAAACCAAACCTTGGCCAACGCCGGGAGGTCTTGGGGACATCCACATTGATGCACGCCTTTTGTTCTCTTGACTTTATCAGAGATTCACTGCCTTCAGGTCTGTGATGGATGACGGATTCCTTGAAAGTCAATTACCGATGTGCTCCTTGCTTAATTAATCCTGTACCGTCAATCGGATCCAATTGTGGCCGAATACGCCATTTCACTCCCACGGGCAACATTTCTTCCAGTCAGCCAGTCAGCCAGCCAGCCATTTGCAAGCCAGCTCCGCCGTTTCCAAGAAAAGTGTAACCTTTTGTTCCTCTCCAGACAGAGTGTGAATGTAGCTTTAATTGAACAAAGAAATTAGACAATCTGCTTACGTGAATCCGTGGCACTCTTCAAGGCGATGTCTCGAGAAGCCGAGGTCCCCGTACCACCTGCCCACCCCCTCTCCATCACCGTTAACTGCTTACTTTCATTCCGTCAATGCATGCCCTTTGTCTTCGGATTCAAAGAGCAACCACACCCACTCGCAGCGGCAACCAGAACCAACCCCCTTGAGACAGTGAGTCAATTAAAGCACTCAAGACACCTAAATGACGGATTGAAAGAAGCAATTGCCACATTCAGCCATTCAGCCATTAAACTTCTTTCGCCGCCCGCCCTCGCCGCGCCATTCCAATGAATGTCACATCAGAACGGAGCCCGGCCCCCGTTCGCTGAGTGTGGTGTGTGTGTGTCTGCAACAACCGCACTTACTGCTTAAATAAAAAGGGTTAATGCGCTTACATTACTCTTCTTACGTTTTGCACTTAAGAGTCCGACTCCATCGCCGCATCCACGTTCGCCCACGGTCGTCGGAGAGGGGGCTGCATCGTCTGTAGCATCGCTTGCCGAGACGAAGGATCCACGTACATTGTCGTTTTTATGGCTCGAGAAGTGGTGATCCATTAAAGCTTGGGACACACCTACAGGTGTTCACGGGCACTGGCGCTGGCAGCGCTGGTACACGGCCACTGCCATTGCCATTGCCGTCATGGCTGGCGTGCATGGCGCTCTCATGTCAAAATCACGTTCCTCGAGTGTGTTCCGCCTCGGGAGGCGCCGGCATCCAAGTGAACAAATTCACTTTATTGTGCTGCTGACGTTGACAGAGTGTAAAAAAGTAGTGTTGCTCGCCATTGTCGCTGTCGTTTGTGTCGTCGTTCATGATGTGAGGCATGTCTTTGGGTTAATTGTGAGAGCGCATGCATATAAGCTTGCTTGGAATATGATGTGCACGTGGGGCGGGTGCTAGGATGTGCGCTGGGAGAGGGTCTGACAGCGGCGCTCAAGAACGCAAGTGGGAGTACGTGATCTGCGGCGAGATTGGACGAAACTGGACGATACTGGACGATACTAGACGAGACTGGACGAGACTGGACGATATTGGACGAGACTACAAGACTGAACGAACTGACTGAACGAACTGACTGAGCTGACTGAGCTGACTGAACTGACTGAACTGACTGAACTGACTGAACTGACTGAACTGACTGAACTGACTGAACTGACTGAACTGACTGAACTGACTGAACTGACTGAAGTGACTGAACTGACTGAACTGACTGAGCTGACTGAGCTGACTGAACTGACTGAACTGACTGAACTGACTGAACTGACTGAACTGACTGAACCGACTGAACTGACTGAACTGACTGAACTGACTGAACTGACTGAACTGACTGAACTGACTGAACTGACTGAACTGACTGAACTGACTGAACTGACTGAACTGACTGAACCGACTGAACTGACTGAACTGACTGAACTGACTGAACTGACTGAACTGACTGAGCTGACTGAGCTGACTGAACTGACTGAACTGACTGAACTGACTGAACTGACTGAACTGACTGAACCGACTGAACTGACTGAACTGACTGAACTGACTGAACTGACTGAACTGACTGAACTGACTGAACTGACTGAACTGACTGAACTGACTGAACTGACTGAACTGACTGAACTGACTGAAGTGACTGAAGTGACTGAACTGACTGACTGAACTGAATGAACTGAACTGACTACTGGCGTCTCTGGATAAAAGAAGCCACCACACATCCCCTAAAGGACTCTCCTAGTCAATGGGACTCCGCAAATCTCTCCATTCTAAACAGGATAAACCACGGCAATCGCATATGTCCCCCGACGCCCATCGAGACGATCCAGAGACAACGGAAAAGCACACATGACCATATGTTTATCATGTCCTTATCCCTCTCCCAACAGGGCTATCGCAGACCGGGTTTCACGCCGAGATAAGCGAACCTTCGATAATAGAAAAACTAGTCCCACATGGCCGGGGTTATATCCATAACTCTCATGACGGTTATTTGAATAGCACTTCAGATTCGAAAAGCAAAAACCCAGACGCTGCCTCCCTTGCGCCCGCCGCCCGCTCTCATCTTCCTGGAAAAGGATTCACTTTTCAGAGGACTCCCCTTCGAGTCAGTCCTCGAAAAAAGAAAGATACTTGTTGACAGTTGCTGCCCCATTTCTGGAGCGTGAGGCAGATCCTTTCATCGGGCCGCTCTCGTTCTTCAATCGAATGTCAAGGATCTGTGACAGCCCACCGCCCCACCGGGTGGCGATAGGCAAACTGTGGTTAGAGGGCGAACTTTTTTCCCCGCCCTAAAAGGCTGATGGCTATAAACGGGTTAAACCATCGCAAAGGGTCGAATTGAATTCACAGCCCTCGTCCTCGTCGATGTTGTTGTTGAAGTGTTTTGTAAACACGTTATTTAGGGCGTGTACACACGAGCACCGACTGGGCTGCCACTGGGGGCGGTCGTACTTCAGTGAAGAAACTATTCGGCATGGATTGACCATTCGCATCGGTTTGAGTGTGTAAGTGTTTCCCTTGTTTTTTTCCTTTCATCCCTGCGTTCCCTTTCTCTGCCATCTAACGGTCTAACGGTCTCGGTCGGTAATGCTAGTCACAGAAAGTCGGTCAAAAGGCTGAGTGTGGGGGGAGGGGGAGGGAGAACTTTTAACCCTTGACGGGGAAAGTTTTCTTTCGAAAGTCTTACTTGCGGGAAAAGTTAAAGAAGAGCCGCCGTTGCGTGAGGAAACCATATGGGATCGTAGCAAGCAGGCAGATGGTTTTATTTAACCGAGAGATGAGGGTTGGGGATGGGCAAGTCAAGCGCTGTTGAGTTAAGTGAGGCTAACAGCTTTTTTAAATGTTTTCTTTTAAGGACAAGACGGCCAGACACAGACGGACGCTGGTAATTGCTTTGGTGCAAGGGCGATGTCACTGCGAGTGTGAGAGAACGGGGAAGAGAGGCTGGTTCAAAAGGCTGTTGCTAATTCACTTTCGAAACTTTGCAACTGGACTGATTAAGGGGAGGGGGTGATGTAAATCGTAAAGCCGGAAGTGAAGTGTCAGAAGCTGAAATGCTGAATGAATGGGCATACAAATTGAATGACGAGAGTCGGAAGAGGAGTGGGTTATGTGGCAGGCTCAAGAGGAGAAATTGAAAAATGCTACCACAACAACAACTGAAGACCCACAGACCACACAGAGATGAAAGCTCGAGACTAGGATGCTCTCCAGTTCTTGAGTTGGGCTTTAAATCATTTTCAAGTCAAGAAATAATGACGCGTGTCAATGAACGTACGCCGAGTTGTGGGAGCAGTTTTCCAGCGTCTTACAGTAAATGACGCACGGGAGCTTGCCTGGCGGAGTAGGTGAAGGCGTTCGACACAGTTTGGTTGTAAGGCTTCTTCCTCACGGTGGACAGGCTCGTAACCTATTGGTCGCGACGTATCCTCTACCACGGTCATTGACATCAAAAATTATCTGCATCAGATCACTGCAGATCTTGTCTATGTATTAATAGCGTACGCCGAGGAACTAACAGCGTACAGATCAATTCCTAAGGTGGATGTAATGAATATCTTGCTGCAACATGACTGAGGACCAATTTTGGGAGAGAAATATGTCTTCGGATAAAGGAGCTCAGAGTATCCTTTATGTAAGAAGGTTTGTTGAGAGTGTCAAGCACATTAGCATCAGAATTACATTCCGATCTTGACAGCATAATAAACTGGGGTAAGAACAACAGAGTGGAATTCAATGCTTCTAAAACTCAATGCTGTCCGCTGTCTCCAAAGCTAACACCTGATAATCAGCCATTGTGCATGTATGGCGCTTGTATCGACGAAACCGGTAAAACTTTCCATCCTTGGTATGCGCATCAGGACAACATTTAGTTGGAACGATCGCATATTCGAGGTCGCCAAAAATGCTGCTTTCGAACGCACAGTGAAATTTAGAGAAGAATTCTCTTCCCAGCCCAATATTTCAAATGTACTACAATTCGCAGATATTTATGACTAATGTGCTCTCCCTCTATAACAAAGGGGCTGTGCTGTGTCTTGATCGCAGACAATCAGGGGTATTAATAACCCTTGAGCAGGCGCAAATTATAAAAACAAAAATAAGTTCGCAAGTCTTAAGCAGACAATATATTCCGCAACATAAGTCTTTTCTGTATTTCGGAGATATGATTCGCAAACAAACGCAATTTTTTCGCTGGGTTGCATGCTTCTGGTTGAAACATTCTTTTCGTCTTCGAGAATGGGGAGTGTTATTTGGATAGGGCAACATACGTACATACGTTAGTGAGAATGCCGAGTGGTTATCGCCTTTGAAACAGGATAGTCTATTCTATTTACAGAGACGCGCCATCGATGGCTTGTAAGAGAGCACGATTCCATGTCTAACCTTACCTAATCGTGGATAATGGCCGCTGAATAATCTCTCATACCATACGAAGTTTCAGCACGAATGAAGCGTCTAGTAGAGCTCTGTTAATTCATATATAAAGAGCTGAGTGTCCATAAGGTTTTACGATTCATTGATGGGTGAAAGTGTCAGACAAGCAGAGTATAAGCTTCGTCCTTTTGGGTCGCAAATGAAATGCGCGTCGAGGTTGATCATTTGGGATGTGGGCATTTGTCGTTTTGATGATGACTGCCACAGTTAGCGTGGCTAGCGATGATTGCAATTTGAAAACTAAGAGGGGGTTGACTGAATTATCCTCAGACGGAAGCTGCCATGAATAGGTGGAGTGAGCGATTAATGAAGTTCCAATTTGCTTGGAGGCGATTGAATAAAATCGTGCCCCAATATATTTCCAAAAATAAACACAGTGCTTTGAATTTGCATCAATAGTAATGTAGCTTTCTGTTATTACTCACACATAACAAAATCCAGATTTCAGTTTACCTCAGAATTTGACCTATCAAAAATGATGCCAAATAATCTCTTCGAGTTAAAAAGACATTCGAGTTATCAAAGTTCGACGCACGTTTTATAGAACCTTTTTCGTTCGAGGTGCCAATTATTCGAGATGTCGCAGCTTGTACAGTCAAGAGAGAGCCATGCTCGACAGCCGTGAGAGCCATGCAATTATGTAAGATTGGCCTTATTTTGAGGGTGTATTTCTGCAATTGTGGTGGCCCGTGGCGTTGTGGGTATGTGCGTCGACCCCAACCTCGGCGTCGTAGGTTCGATTCCTGCTCTGTGCGAAGAAAACAATTTTCACGGCCCCACCTCTTCCGAGTCACTGACAATGCTCAAAGAGTATTTCCTGTCTAGAAAAAGCTTCTCAAAACAAACCCTTTCGGATTTGGCATAAAACTGTTGGTCCTTTCCACTCGTGAGAGAGCAATAGCACGCACAACACGAGTGGTTGCTGAGAAGCTAGGCCCTGGCCCCCTACGGGCTGTAGCGCCACCGCTTTCGCGGTGGGTTAAATTTATCTGGCATCTGGAATGTTTGTTTCGAGCTCGTCCAAAGTTGTCGAATTGACAGACGATAGGTTATGTTTAGCAGGAGACAATTTATCGGGTTGTACATCGGTGTACACCTAGTTAAACGTCGTCAGATTCAACTCTTAAGACGGCTAGGTCGTGTGGAGCGGATGGACACCTCCACGGGCGCCCCGAAGAGTCTTCGCTTCTGAGCCATTTTCAGCTGGGGAAAGATAATGCTGGCTAGAGAGAGATCATTGTTGGCCTGGTGCACCCCACGAAACCAAGAAGATGAACAAACCTTATGAGCTTGATTGTGCTGCAATGTAAACGTTTGAATCAAACGAACTCTTTTTTCTCCTCACGAGGTGCATACGGTCTTCGATACTGCCTCACTGCTGTATGAGCTTCATACTTAACTGCATGAACCTGAGTGTTATCCTTTGTTCATCGAGTATAGGTCGCCTTTTCGGAATCTGTCTTAACTTGAAAGTGATCTGCAAGGGACCAAAGAATGTATTCCATTTATGAGTGTTGTATTTGACAACGATGCTATCTGGCTAAACGAACACGAGTTGATGACGTCGATTTTTTGGCTATTGGTTGATAAGTCAGAGGAACATTACGCTTCCCAGAGCCTGACATCAGAGGTCAGAGCTGGTGAATTCACGTAATTGGAACTGATAGCTGGTCTTAAGCCAATGACAGCAGTCCCAAGATGGATAATGGATTGAGGGTATTAACTGACTCTTATCATTTTCCAGAGAAGAAAGAAGATGAACTAGAAGTGCCGCAGTCAAAGCTCTGAACTGAACCGATGCTTCGTGCGGAGTAGACACTGAATCTTTACGTTTAGGTTTAGCTTGTGCTTGGGCGATCATAGTCTCAATTGTTAGTTTCATGTCCATCTTTGTAAGGGAAAGGCTTAGTAAACATAATCTTTTGGGTTCAATGACAGAATGCTGTAAGAAAGAAAAGTGCAAAATGCAATCCCCCCTGTCGACCATACCTCGAATCAAAATCACTCACTCCACCTACTCATAGCAGCTTCCGTCTGAGGATGATTTCAGCCAACTCCCTCTTAGGTTTCAAATTGCAATCATCGCACACCAAACGAACTTCCGCAAGCGTCATCAAAACGGCAAATTTATGATCTATCAACCTCGGTGCGCATTTCATTTGCCACCCAAAAGGACGACCCCTACACTCTGCTTGTCTGACACTTTCACCCGTCAATGGATCGTAAAACCTTATGGCCACTCATCAATTCCTCTTAATCTTCGCCTTAGCGCATAACGATTGCATCCGAGCACCCTTTCGCTTCATAAACTCCCGACCCGTCTGCACCGAGTCGCCCGGCCAGCCCAATTAAAAGCCCAATAACTCTGTGAAATGAGAAAAGAGGAACAAAAAACCGAGTCGAAATAAAATTTTTAATTAAGACCGCCGCGGTAAAATATGACCACGCCGACGGGCACGTTTCACCGATTACGGCCTCGGTGTGCCCCCGCTCGCCTTTGATGACTTCATTGGACGTCCGTTCGAATGTGCTTTCATTGTCATCCTTAAAAATAAATAAATAAAAGGATGGCAATGGAAATGAAAATAATTATCAGCGACGACGGGGATGGCCGCCAAGCAGTACGATGCGCCGCCGGGGACATCCCCGCTTGAGCGTGTACTCATGTGAAACGAATGAATTTCAATCGACTGCGGGGTGCAGCAGAGTCGCTAAGCGCGCTGTGTCCCCCAAAAACAAAGCGGAAGCCACGACAAATGTATCGCATCCCTTGCGGCAGGGGTAGGCCGACCAAAGGATATGCGACAAATGAAATCGCGCAATCAACGTGCTGAAGAGCGCTTGACAATGCAATGAGTTATGCAAGTCACGGGCCACCAAGGGTTCCTAATAAATTTTCGATTCACTTACAATGCGCAGTCCGTCAAGCGGACGGGGTGGCAGGAGCCCGAACTGGTAGCACAGTCATTTGACACGTGTCCCTTTTTTTTTGTTTTGTTCGTTGAGTGGTGAATAGCGTTGAGATGAGAGCGTCATCCATTTGCCGGCGTTGACACTCGCACGGAGGGGGCATCTTCTGTGGCTCGGCGAACGCAACCCCTCGTCGTGTTGCATAAGTCCTTTTTGATTTCGACGGGCGTCGAGCGCTGTCACTCGGGCGCAACGACGTCGACGACGACGCCGTTTCTGGCAGATTAATTGTTACAGTTTATACCGGCACGTCGCTTCGTCGGTGGGATGCGATGCGAGCTGCTGTGAGATGCGTAAATAATCAAATCGCAAACTCAAACAATCGTCAGTCGGCGGCAGGAAGGAAGCACACCCCCCGTGTGTGCGCGCGAGTGAGTAAGTCATGGCCGCCTAGGGGTGGGCTGGTCATCATTAGCAGGCGACTTTTTTGTCCGCAAGGAGCAGTCGCCAAGGCTCACGTCCAGAGATTCGCTGTGATTTACAGCTGCGGCCGGGACACTTGAGAGGATATACGGTCGATCGAGGGCCCGGCCGATGTCATAGCCGAGCCGGTGTTTTCGGCAGAAGCGGGTGTGTATGCCGTGCGAGGGTAAATGCCACGAGTGCCACTTACGATGGCTCTTAGTATGTAATTATGCAGACACTTGCCGCAGACGTTCGAGGGGTTGGCGGGACGGCGTCGGCTCGGATCTGGGAATGCTCTGGGGCGAGGGTTGAAATTTAATTGCCATTAAGTGCAACCCGAAATTACGATGTGCTGACTCGAGACAAAGCATACACATCCACAAAGGGATGGAGTTGTGCACATCCTGCACTCGCTCACACGTCCTCACCAACACACACACACACACGGCTCAGACGGCTTGGGGAAGAGAGTCCTTCTCGTCCCAGAATAATGAACGGGGATTTAATTAAAATTGCCGCTGAATCGCGAAGGAAGACCGAACGTCGGGTGTGCGTGTGTGTTTAATTTTGGTCTAGTTACCGTGGTTATTACATTTACCATTCGGCTTATTTCGAGGACTTAATTTCGGTTCGGGATTAATTATGCAATAATGGCGGGCGTTTGAATTGTTGAGACGCGAGTGAGTCTGCCAGGGCGGAGCCTGGCCTCTTTGTTTGACAAAAACGCCTGCATTTGCCAACGCAAACGGATATCCATTTGTGGAGTTGTTTGAAGTCTGGGAACTGGTTCGCAGCACCTCGTGCTGAATTCGACGGAATTCTGTGCAATTCCTGGAAGTTTCAGCGCGCAGAATGACAAAGTTTTTGACTTCCGACGAGACGTCGCGATCGCGTGGAGCCCCGCGGGGGCAATCAGCTGAGTGGAGAGGGTTCATTGGAAATAAATCCCGCAAATGAATTGCGAATTTGGCAGCTTTACTCTGGATAATCGCTTCGAGGGAAGTTGAAACGTATCCCACTGACAAATGCCAGTTTATTAGTTTCCAGGCGGGGATTTCTGAATTTTGCGTAAATTCTAAGCGTGTTATGATTGAGATTCTAAAAGCTCAGCAGCTCTTTCCTAATTAAATGTAAATGCTCTATTCGGGGAAGGGATTTGGTGGAGAAGTGCCTAGTTTCACCAGAGCGGGGTGGGATTAAGTAAATTTGTATTAATTCGTAGTAAGACCCACGCGTGACGTGAAATAAGACTGCAAGTCTGTTATTTTATTTCGTTTGAAAACATAGGTCTGCTTCGTCTCGCTTTAAGGAAAGGATTTAATACGGGTTAAGTACATTGAATGCCCTGTACTACAAAAGATATGATGTTTGTGGAAACTTGTTATATCGAAACCAGTTTCTTCGACATTAAGGAAAACAACATTGGTACTTCACTAAACTTTTTCAAATTTAATCAACTCAGCTCCATCTTCCTCTTCGTTCATGTTGAGGTCTGTTGTATCCTCGTTTCGTTCAACTACTCTGACACTTTCCCATGGGAAAAGCACTGGCATGTTAATCTTGGACACGAGATCCAAGGCATTCGATACCGTTTGGCATGATGGTATTGAATTATAACCTTCCACTGTATCATATTAAAATCGTTCAGTCCTTTCTATCTCTCCGTAGTTTCAAAGTGTCTGTAAATCAGAGCCTCTCGGACAACAAAATCATTAGCGCCGGTGTCCCTCAAGGCTCCGTCCTAGCGCCCGTCCTATTTAATGTATACACCTCTGATTTCCCAAACCTAAATAATTGCAATATTGCCTTATATGCAGATGATACATGTATCTACTCCTCGGATGCAACTGGTTCCATTATTGAAACCAATCTGCAATCTGGGATTAATACTGTCCTTCAATATTGTCAAGATTGGAAAATAAACATTAACGCTTCTAAGACGCAAGCAATCTTTTTCACTCGAAATAGAAAAGCTTGTTTACTTCCAAGCAACAGCCTTCAACTTAATGGTTTTCCGATCGAGTGGAAATCAAGTGGAAAGTATCTTGGAGTACATTTAGACGAAGTTATCAAAAATATAAACGTAAGGATAAAAATCCTCTATCCATTCATTTGCAGGAAGTCAAAACTAAGCAATGAAAACAAAATATTAATTTTTAAGTCTATTTTCCAACCGATCATGTTCTATGGGTCTCCTGTCTGGGGTAAGTGCGCCAAAACTCATCTACGCGGACTCCAAATAACGCAAAATAAGCTCCTAAAATGATTCTAAATCTCCCCTGGTTTTTCTCGACAACGGAACTTTATAAGATATCCATGATCGAAATGGTCACAGCTAGAGTTGAAAAACTTTTTCTACGGTATAATCAATCGCTCTTATCATCCGGAAACGACTTGATTTCAAACTTAGCTGCAGAATGAGTGCAATTCTTATTTGTTTACTTATCCATCTGTTTATTTATTTGTTTAATATATTAACATATTTATTTATTTATTTATTTATATATTTATTTACTTCTAGTTCCTTTTTGTTATTATTTATAAATTTTCTATATATCTACTTATCTTATTTATCCACATTTTAATTTTATTTTTCGTTAATCATTTTTGTGTTTTCTAAAACATTCTAGTCAGCAATTTGAAATCAAGACTAACCACTTCTCTCTCTCCATCCAAAGGAATTTAGAATGCCTGTTGCCATGAAGGTGTTTTAAGTGGCTTTTCCTTCAGACGTGGTGGCCCGTGGCGTTGTGGGTATGTGCGTCGACCCCAACCTCGACGTCGTAGGTTCGATTCCAGCTCTGAGCGATACAAATAATTTTGACGACCCCACCTCTTTCGAGTTACTGACAATGCTCAAAGAGTATTTCCTGTCTAGAAAAAGCTTCTCAAATCTGGCCGTTCGGATTCGGCATATAACTGTAGGTCCCTTCCACTCGTGTGAGAACAATAGCACGTACAACACGAGTGGTTGCTGAGAAGCTAGCCCCTGGCCCTCAATGGGCTGTAGCGCCACACATATTATTATATATTTCCTTCAGACGTAAATCAAATTTTCTGTGATATATTGTATAAAGATTGTATGAATATTTTAGTAGTAAGGCGATGCAAACATAATCTCTGCCCAACAAACTGTATGCAACACATTGTAAAATTTGTGCCACTAAATAAATAAAAAAAAAAAAAAAATCACATGATCAAGTTGGATATGGACGGATTTCACAATTATGTGAAATTCTTGGAATGTCTGAACTTTTGAAAACATGTCTACCGCATTCATCGAGCGCCAGATAAAAATATTGCGTCCATATTGCATCCACTGATATGAGATTTTCCTCTTCTTTGGCTGGCGCTACAGTTCGGGGTGGACCTGGACCTCAGCCAGCATGTCTCTCCATCTAGCCCGGTCTTATGCTAGTTGCTTCCAGCCACGCACGTTCAACTTATTCAGGTCCCCTTCTAACTGCGTGCGCCACCGTAGGCGTGGCCTTCCTTTACCATGCTGTCCCTCGGGGTTGGAGTCGATGACTTTCCGGCCCGGAGCGCTGGTGTCCATTCGCTCGATGTGACCTAGCCATCTGAGACTAAAGATTTGAGCTCGTTTGAAAAAGTCGATGTCTCCACAATACAACAGGACTGGGACTATCAAGGTCTTATATAGAGATATCTTGGTTCTTCGAGAGATGACTTTATTCCTCAGTGGCTTTCCGAGTGCGAAAATGCAGCGATTGGCCAGTGTGATCCTCCGTTTTAACTCCGCGTTAGACAAAGACTCTTACTAGTTCAAAGTTATAGCTGCCTATAGTGACTTTTTATCCAAGACACTACTTCGTGTTACCCTCATTAACCGCAAGCCCCATCTTGGCCGCTTCCTTCTCGACGCTCACAAACGCCCCACTGACAGCACGTTGTGTTCTTCCGATGATGTCAATGTCATCGGCATATGCGAGCAGTTGCACGGATTTGTGGAAAATTGTGCCTCTGGTGTTGAAGTTTGAGTTCCACACGATCTTCTCGAGAAAGATGTTAAAAAAGTCGCATGACAGTGCGTCGCCTTGTCTAAATCCTTTTCTGACACCAAATGTCTCGGGACAATCTTTACCGACCTTGGCGGAGCATCGGGTGTTCTCCATCGTCATTCTGCAAAGGCGGACGAGTCTTGCAGGGATGCCAAAACTAGACAAGGCGCTGTATAACTCGTCTCAATAAACAATCATACGCGGCCTTTAAGTCGATGAATACGTGGTGGGTATCAACTTGAAACTCCTGGGTCTTTTACAAGATCTGCCGTAATGTGAATATTCGGTCAATTGACCAATCAGGCTGTTATCGTGGGGTTTCAGGCGTTTACACAGAACGGCAGAAAAGATCTTATTGGAAATATTTAGAAGACTTACCCCTCCATAATAGGCACAGTTTAGAGGGTCTCCTCTTTTTCAGTTTTTCATATGAGATTAGCAAGCCTAAGATTCCAATGATTTCTAAAATGTCGTGTGAGTGTCATGTATCATGTGAGACTCTGTACACCAGAGATGAGAATATACTTCATGTGTCGTAGATCCACTTAATTGATTCATTTTATTGCGTTTGCTTCGTAGTAATTTATTTCTAAAATCCATTTTGTATATCTTCGCAAGAATCTGCCACATTATGTAACACCTCTTCAATAGCCAAGGCGCCATAGGCCGACTTGTACTATAGACCGCCCGTCTATGCCTTGAAAAGAAAAACAAGCACTCAGGCCCGAGGCGTTGTGGATATATACGTCCACCCAAAACCCACTTCGACCTACGTGTCTAGGTTCGGTCCCTGTTACGACAAAAAATAGTTTTCACGGAACCATATTGCGATAATTTTTGGTACTGGGACTCGAAGGACCAAAATCATGATCAACAAAACTCTCATCCTGTCAGTTCTGCTTTCTTGGTGATTGCGCGAGGAAGGCAGATGGACGAGAAGACACAACCGCAAACTACAAGCTGTACGAGGATGTGGATGTAGCCCGGAAAGTAAAAATCCGTCGACTACACTGGCCACATCGAGCACATCAACAGCAATGCACTAGCAAAGAGTCCGTCGACTACACTGGCCACATCGAGCACATCAACAGCAATGCACTAGCAAAGAGTCCGAGTCTGAGTTCGGGACATCTGGCTTGAGAAGGAGAGAAATACCGAACTTCCGGTAAAGAGACCTAGTCATGGCGGATGTAAGGCTTGGCCTTGTGGACTGGAAGCCTGAACAGGACCCACCGATGGAATCACACGGGGATCCTTCATGGGTCAACGGCCTGATAAGTAAGCAAGTCGATCTTTCGACAGAGTCTGAGGAAATAGCGACCCGCAGGAATTATTCAACTTTTACACGCCAAATTGCTGTCTGAAGATATTGAATTGAACTCAATGATGAATCGTGTTAAATGCTTCGGGGTGAAGAGACTCCAGATACACTGATGTCCTCCTTCGAACCCATTTATTATAAAATGATCGTGTGGTGTGCACTGACGAGTATGAAGATCCTGTCAAGAATTCCTCGCGACCTAGAGATACATTTCCAAGACGATCTCCACCTCGACTTCGCCGAATTTAGTAAGGTATCCTAGAACATCACTGTCATCCACCCTAGTGACACCGATAATCGCAGCAAACTTAGACAGCACATACATTCTGCTCACCACTCGGATTTGCAACAGTCGCCGTCATATCTCGTTACAGAAATCCTCCCTCCCTCTCCAACCAACCCACACTCACCGCTCAGTCCTTTTTTTCCGTAAATCAAAGACACCACCCGCCACGCACCTATGCACCCATCATTGTGACAGTTAAATTTTTATATCCCACCTTACCCCAGACACACTTCAGCGCGACACGTCCTAGTTATAGTGTCCTTCCGCCCATCCGCCGGTGACATTTATAATTTCTGTGTAAACACAACGGTGTACATTACGTCCTCCTTCGCTCGGTGTTGTTGCTCTGCATTGTCGTCTTCTTGCGCAAATAAATGTCATAGCGTGCTGCACGTTCATCCGCCTCTCACACCGCGTATCCATGATAAATATCGCAAAACAGGCAACGGAGAGCGAGGCAAGAAGAAAAAAATACAAGACGGCAGAAAATATTATTTATGAAAACGAGTTTGCTTTCGTAAATTGTGTGGTCTATCCCTGTTGACAGTCCGAGTGCACAGATCCTTGGCTGTGAATGAATAATTCCATGAAAATGTCCTTTTTACACTTTCAATGGTTTATGGGCGTGTTACATGCGAATTTGAAACGCGACGTAAATAGTTTTGTCACAGATAGTGACGGCTGTGACAAATGGTAATGAGAGGTGGTCTCGCTCGTGGATATAGGAGACTAGCCGGTCCAATGCGGAGAGGAAACGCTTCTTCTTGAGCAGGGGAAGTCAAGAAGTCGTCGGGTCAGTGCGAAGGTGAATGACATTAATAAGAGAAGGTACAACACACGGTCCGGTGATGCTGTCTTGGTTCTTATGGAGTCACCGCAGCACTCGTTATGGAAGCACTAAACTAGATTAGGTTAGGTTAGGTTGTAGTGGCTGACTGCTAAGCCAGTCACACTTAGGCCAGAGTAGGCCCATTGTGATACCACGGGGGTTAACTTCTCCTAACATCGGAACCAGTTGGAACCAGCGAGCATGAAAAGCCGTACAATTGCCTGGTTATGAATCCTATGCTATTGATAGGGAGGGGGTTGTACCACACCTGACTTTGCAGTTTCCTGGTATGTCAAGGTGAATGTCAAAATGCTCAGCCATCTTGAGGGACAGCCTGCATTTAAGGGATGTTTTTGAGTAAAACATAACATTGTCCACCGATTGTACCGAATAGATATCCACACCCACCCCTTCGTTTGTCTTCGATGCATCTGTGAAAATACGCAGAGGATCATTTAACGCCTGCCTATCCATCATCAAGTCCGATCTCGAGGGAATGCTGATCGAGAATTTCTTCTCGAAGATAGCCTGGGGTATTAGGCAGTCAGAGTCGCTAGGAAGGAAGGTGAATTTCTTGAGAAGGGTTGAGTGGCCGATGTTGAGATCGGACCACAGTCGGAGTGTCTCAAGGTTGTTTTGGCTGCTATTTGCTTCACGAATATTTCCAGTGGTGGAAGGTGGATGAGAATATTCAGTGCGTGTGACGGAGAACTTCTACTTCTCACAGGCAGGCCAGTTTTTGTACTCGGTTGAGTGCCTTCCAGTTGATAGCCTTATTTAGTGCTGTCCACCAAACTAAGACTCCATTCAGAAGTGTCAGTCTGACAACCGAGATGAAAATCCAGCGAGCAATGCGTGTTTGTTAGCCCCATTTGCATTTAATGGAAAGGAGAGGCTTTCTAGACCCTTTCCTGCATGTTGAGCTTCCAATTTAGATTGCTGTCGAGCGTGAGATCCTCGCACTGGTATATAATAATAATATAATATAATATGGGTGGCGCTACAGCCCATAGAGGGCCAGGGCCTAGCTTCTCAGCAACCACTCGTGTTGTGCGTGCTATTGTTCTCTCACGAGTGGAAGGGACCTACAGTTTTATGCCGAATCCGAACGGCCAAGTTTGGGAAGCTTTTTCAAGACAGAAAATACTCTTTGAGTATTGTCAGTGACTCGAAAGAGGCGGGGCCGTGAAAATAATATTTCGTCGAGGTTGGGGTCGACGCACATACCCACAACGCCACGGACCGCCACATCCTCGCACTGGTAGTTAGCTGTAATGTAGTGCCACACAGCAGTGGGGGTTCAACTGGGGGATTTTGTATCTTCTGGTGAAGAGTACGACATCCGTTTTCTGTGGGTTAACGTCGAGTCCGCATGTTTGTGCTCATGCTTCCAGCTTGTCGAAAGCATTCTGCGTTATGTCATTTAGAGTAGAGACAATATCATCCGCATAGGCAATAACTTTGCATCCTTCCTCTTCCAGTATTACTAACAGTTCATTTACCGCTGCGTCCCAAAAAAGGGGAGAGAGAAAACCTCCTTGTGGGTGTCCCTATTAATTCCTCTATGGATCTTAGCGTCTCCCATCTGAGAGTGTATTACCCTGCTGGTGAGTAGCTGATGAATGAAAGCCATTAAGGAATTTCCGATCCCGCGGTTGTTAGGCGCAAGTGAAATTACTTTTGGTTTGATATTACTGAACGCACCCTCGATGTCGAGAAATGTCACAAGTGTGTATTCTTTGGACTAGAGAGATTTTTCGATGGTGCCTTCACTGAGTGGAGAGCTGTCTGCACAGACTTACTCTTATTCTAGGCATTTTCTGCAGATGAGAGTCTGTGTGATGGAATAGCTTGCTTAATATATTGGTCTATTAGTTTCTCCAAGGTTTCCAGGAGAAATGAGGAGAGACTGATAGGTCTCTTCGGTTTGGCATGGGAGTATTTCCCACTTTGGAAATAACCTAGTCTCCTAGTCTCATACAGCCTTTGAAGATTTTGAGAATCCAACGCTAAACTAGAATACAGTTGTTTTTAGCAGATGTCAAGTACTCCAAGGTGGATATTGTGGATGTTCTCTTTTTCCGGCATTAGCTACAGCCTTTTAAGGGATAGCGCCCGGATCAGACGGGTTCTTATCAGACCAAGTATGGAAGAATGATATCCGTGTACAACAAGGAATGATACACAGTGTCGATCACAGTTGACTGTTGTCTACTTCTAAGAGCTCTTCCAGTCAAATTCGTACGTGCTAGGAACTAAAAGTTTCGCACGTGATTGTGAGATTACACATGAAACAAAATATTTTTTACCAATGCTTCCAATTTTATTGAAATGTTTGAGAGAGCGGTGCGTTCATCGGACGCTTCTTTTACAAATTGACTGATTTTGAAGATGAAGCAGAGAAGCTAATGAGCAAGTTAAACCAAGACACTAGTGATGTGACACGTGTATCAAAGGGATGGAAGAAAACCAACAGAATTGCTACAAAATGTTCATCCAAAACCACAGTTGCAGGGGGTGACTGCCTACACGGTATCTTAATAAACAAAAACTTTCAGACGAACTCAAAAAAATGACTGTTTTTCTTCTCAAAATTTGATCCAATTTGAATAAAGTAGACACTTTGTTTATCTTAAGCAAACCAGTCAAGGAAAAAATTAAGTATGCCACCCGATCAACTTCAGAAAGGACACCTTCCCGCCCAGACACAAGTGCATCACGTGCCCCAGATTAATTGCGCAATCATTTAATCAATACGAGCATGCGGTGGAATTAAATTTGAGCAAATATCCTTCGCGCCGATAATAGCCGGGGTATGTCCTTTTAGCAGCAAAACAAACCTCACAAGGAGCTCCTTAATTGAACATTAATCGCCACAAGATTGCATCAATTACACTCAAACCGGCGCACACACGCGCACACGTCTTGCCGCACCATTTCACGATTGATGGCAATCGGTCACCCTTTGGCATTCAAATGAACACGAACGCCCTCCTCCACCGGACTGACCTTTCAAATAATAATTCCACTCGAAAGCTGCACTCGTTATCCTTGGCCATGGCCATTACCGTCCGGGGAGGGGAGGGGAAGTCTGATGATCGGTCTGTGTGCACATTTGCAAGGATATCAGATTGACAGGACCGACTAACACTTTGATTGGAGTAATCTTGTAATAAACCAAAAAACATGACAACCCCATGTCCCGGCGAAGATTTATTCTATTTACTTTGCCTGTCTTCCTGCGCAGAGGATTGATGGTCTCGTCAGTTATCGGTTGCCGGTGGTGGCTCCTGGTGGTGTTATCCCTCGTCGGTGCACTACAAGTCACTGTGTGTGTCTCTCTCCCATACATCATATCGTCATCTTGTCCTCCCTTGTCGGGGCGACACAAAAACGTGTTGTGTGTGTGTGTGTGCTCGCTTGTGTGTATCAACAACAGGATAAAGAGCACTAAGCAAACGTTTCAAGGAACCAGCTTACAGCGGAACGCCCCATGCCGGCGCAGTGGCTTCCAGTATAAGGAACCTCTTGACAAATCACTTTGTCCTAACCAAGACACAACTGATATAGTATGTCATAATAATCCTTTCGGTAAACTGCATCAACAGCACAGGGACCATGGAGACTGGGAGCTAGAAGCCAGGAGCCGGGAACCAGGATCTAGGAGGCAGCCAGGAGCAACGCGCCACATCATCATCCGGGCTGGAAGCTATCAGGGTGCATTAAAGCCAAAACGTCTTAAGTTCATCCCGACGGAACAATCTTTCTGATCCTTCTTATTGTTTGTTTATTTTTAAGGACACACCGAATGGTTAACTCTGTGTGTCTGTGTACCGCTTTGGATGCACGAGGACGATGGCAACCGACTGCGATTTATGGATGACTTAAGATTTTCGCCCATCCTCCGTGTACTGCATGTCCTCCATCATCCGGTTTCTTTCGGTCTCGAAGATGAATGTGCGATTTCTCGTTGGGCATCGTATTCACGAGGATGCATGTCGTTTTTATTCAGTTTGACGAATGAATACCGAAGACCTCTCGAGATGGCTGCCACTGGGGGCGTGGGAGAGGGATTTCTGATCGAAGAAGGCTCGCTTACGGAGAGCTCAAGAGCTTCGCGAACCGTAATGACGTGAACGACACACACATGAGTTCACAGTGCGGTCGAAGAGTGTGTCGAGAGGCAGATGCGACAATCGCCTGCCAAGATGATGTGTGTTTTTGTAGGCGGCAGATGTCTACAGGTGGGAACAGACGAACCAGCTATAAGAGCAAGTTTTGCTTGGATTGTCTGCGATAGGTGGTTGACAGCCAAAGTGCAGGGTAGGTGTATTTAGGTTAGAAACGTGGGTAGACGTGGTGGGGCCACGTCTCACTTGGGTCCTATTGGACCCATTGTGAAGCCCAAAAGTGCAGCCTAGGTCTATTGTGTTGCCGCTTAATACTAGGATCCAGTGAAATATTATGTGTGAATCTGTGGGTGCCCTTACTTAGTTCGGCAATGATTTTAAAGTAGTTAGCCGGTAAGTGCCTCATTTTCCTGGTGTCTGACACTTATCACTGACATAAGTAGTCATTGTAAGGCAGAGCCACGAATGACATCGTAGTGGAGATCCGACGTAGAATCGCCTTTGGCAACCGATGCTACTTCGGTCTGTCAAAACAAACTGGGCTCGAAACTCCTGACTCGAAGGACCAAAGTCATGCTCTACAAAACCCTTATTCTGCCAATCCTGCTTTATGGAGCCGAAAGCTGGACATTAGGCAAGACTGCAGAGCCTATTCTTGCCTTCGAAAGAAGACTACATTGGCTCGGCCACATCGAGCCAATGGACAACAACGCTCCAGCAAATAAGGTCTTCGAATCCGAGCCTCCTGGTTCGAGAAGGAGAGGAAGACCGAACCTCCGTTACAGACACCAAGTCATCGCGGATGTAAGACAGCTTGGCCTTGATGACTGGAAGCAGCGTGCCCAAGACCGTCACCGATGGAAGGCAGCAATTTCTCAGGCTCAGACCCTTCATGGTTAGTCTGCCTGATAAGTAAGTAAGTAAGGCAGAGCCACTCTAATAGCACAGTGATGACGCCGATACGTTGGATTAGCCAATAACGGGGGGTCTCCCATCAAAGTTTATGCTATGGGACTAAGCTCAAGTATAGATTTGAGCCTAGTTCGGCCGATTCTTAAATATTAATCATGATCACCGGCAGAGTGTCTGGGTACTGAGTTATGGTCGAAGTCTTCTAGCAGGATATGTCGCATAATCCTCTACTGTAAGGTCTCTAAACGTAAGTTATCAAAACGGCTTTAAGGCTCTGATCCCCGAAAGAACAAAATAGCAGAGCTGGCTTTTGTACAGGTAACTGGCAATTTACATTGACGGGCCCAAAATGGGATGTGGAGTTGTGTTTTCTCAGAGATTCTGAACACATCAAAAGCCTATCTGAAGACCGCCAGGAAATTCTAGCGTGTTCCAAGCGAAACTATTTGCAATCCGTGAAGTCTAGTCAGAATTAAGGCAAATATCTGCCAAGACCGAAGCTTGTCATATGTGTTGACAGCTAAGCAGCCATTTAAGTGCCTCTTCTACTAAAATGTATTCTAAATTTGTCGGTTCCAGCTGGCGTCATTAGAAAGCCAGATCAAAAAAACTGACTCGGCAAGGATCTGCCATTAACGGCTCGCTTGAGGAGTAGAGGTGGCCCCTGGCGTTGGGGGAATGTGTGTCAAACCCCAACCACGACGTCGTACGTTCGACTTTTGGTCTATGCGGCAGAAATAATTTTCACGGCCTCACCTCTTTCGAGTCATTGATGCTATGCTCAAAGAGTATTTTCTGTCTATTTAAATCGTCTCAAACTTTGCCGTTCGGAGTCGGCATATAACTGTAGGTACCTTCCACTCGTAGGATCACAATTACACGCACAACACGAGTGGTTACTGAGAAGCTAGGCCCTGGCCCTCTATGGGCTGTAGCGCCAACAATTCACTGAAATAACTTACTTCAGATGAGTCAAACGAAGTGTGCTACACAAAGAAAAGTATAGCCTGAGTATAACAGACCCAAGATAAACGATCTCCTTCGGTGAACTAAATGTGATATCACTAAATTGGTGGCAGTTTGAATGGGACATTGGCGGTTAGCTCGCAATTTTCGAAAGAATAATATGTGCCGGTCTTACCTTCGAATGGGACCGTTGAAAGCACCAAAGCAATAAGAACCTCTGCGAGGAAACAAGCTTCATCCCATTTCAACAGTATATAGTGGCACTGTTCAGAAAACAGCTTCTAGACATCAGCGACCATCTCAACGAGGTGATCAGAAACCTGAGAAACACAATCATAGGACAGCGCTACTTCAACGTGCTAAATCTGCTAAGTAAGCAGAAACTTCCGTCGCCGCCTAACAAGGACTGCATGGCTTCTACCAGAGCAGCGTTAGCAATCACCGTCGAGGCTAAATTGTCTACCACTTTCTATTCACATCATAAACTAAACAATGTAAATCAATGAGGTCCACCAATCTAGTTTTTTTGAGGTGCGACAATACGTTCGCTAGCAAAGTAAAGTCTTGCTCATTGAAAATAACATGTGTGCAACCAATATCAATAGCAAGGAGAAAGTCCGGCTCTTCCAAGAGCCAGACAGCGAACGCTTGGTAGACCTTTCTTCAACTAACTGTTGATATGTGAGTTCTGATACTACTCGGGCTACTTTCGTGGCATTTGAACAGCACACTTCACTTTCAATATCAGAGTGGTGAAAACTGGCAGCGAATCAGAACATAGGCCGCTCCCACTGAAGGCAAAAAACACTATTAATGACGAACTCTATAAACGCCACCTATATTAGGTACGAGGAAGACGAAGTGATCTTCATTAAATCAAAAGAGGACCATAGCTCGCCTGTACTTAGTCAGGAAGAACATTACGTTGTAACCAGCCACTATCGACACTTCCAGAAGACTTTGAGCCAGTGTTACCACAGCATAAATTATTACGAGTCCCAGAAGCTTAAAAAACGAGTAATTTTGAAAATAAATGAGTTCCAACAAAGGTTTTTGAAAAAAACAATGACTCCTTATGTGAAAAAAAAAGGTTTTAATACTGCACTGGGGCACTCAGACTCAAGACTAGTCCATTGTACCACCAGACAGTAACATACAGTTCCTTCGAAAGACCAACAGGCGCTTCTGTGATGGAGGGCCTAAAGAATCAGCTCTCACCGTACCAGCGACGTAGACCTGCCACCCCACACAAGCAACAAGACAGTGACAGAGCAAGTGCTTTGCCGTATGGTTGTCCTCTCTACAGTCCTAACTTTGCTTAAACCAAGTGTTTGGCAAATGTGTAGGGGCCCGTTATTACCCCGGTAAGTCGTCTGCAATTATTTCCGTCAAGGGACAATAAAAATGTCGCAGATTTCTTACAGACTTTTGAGAGCAAACGCCTGGTCTATCTACATACTGGTGAGTCATGCCATTTACGCTTGTGCTCTCGAGAGGTCCAAGCATCAATGAATCAAGTTCAGGTCCTGAGAAAGTTTCGTCTGTCCTGTTAGGGAGGATTTGCATTCCTGAACTATCTTGGAAGTGGTTAAATGGTTGAGCAAGGCCTAAAGCACGGTTGTTGAGCAAGGCCTAAAGCACGGTCACGTCTATGTGTCCTTCGTTCTAATGAGTGTACAGTCTAATGGTGTCTCCACGAAAACAGGAGCAATAGACCCTTCATTGGTTTTGGAGCCATCATCTATGAAAGGACCATTCCTTTCCTGGTTCGATGTCTGGCCAGAGCCATTTCAGGGTGCAGTACTAGTCTGTGCTCAGGCATTTTAAATAAAAGCGTTAAATATGAATCAAATCTAAAAATGATGAGTCCCTGAGTCAGGCTAAAAAAATGTGTTCTTGTGACTCTATAGAGTCCCTGTGGTAGCACTGCTTGAAGCGCCCTTCAATGACTTCTGTAAACCAGCTCCTGATGGGGCTGATGAAGAGAAGGAAACAATACTGAACTTAATCGGAACATGATACGCATCTGCAGGAAAAATAAGACGAAGTCTAGAGAGCTGTAAATGACTGCCACAAAGTTTAGTATAACACAAATAAAAGACAATATCTAAAAGCCACAAAGTGGCCATGAAATGGTAGAACAGTTTTGAGTTCAAGAGACATGCTGCTTTCATAGATGAGCTAGATCCCCACAAACCAGTTTTGCGATGTCGACATATGAACTGTATTTGAAAGCTTCCTGTAGGAGGAGCCGACATAACACAGGCTACAGATGGGCCATCGATTCCGAAACTGCAACAAAAGGTATCCCTTGTCAACGTGGTACACCCAACTGAAGGCGGACGTGCTAGGCAAGGATGATGAAAGCCACAAGGCTTCTTGATTGCAGGTCTAGTGATGCCACAGTGATTGACTGTCAATCAAGGCACCATCGATATACCGTACTTTTGCTTAAGCACGGCTTTAGTTCCTCCTGCTTTTCATTAGCAGCCAACTCCAAAGAAGAACAAGGTTCATCGACCGGTCTTCGACTAGACTGAACTTTCGCCATGAGCCCATGCATCATCTGCATAAATTCGGCCCCTCTGTGCGCTGCGATTGAATAGAAAAAGTTTCAGAGACCCACACGACCGTCCTTCCAATACGGCCCTCTCATGACATCCAGGCTGCAGCATGTGTGTGTCCCCTTAATTTCGCCGAGAAAAGAAAACAGCTCTGCGAGCAGCCAACCGGGCATATCCTAGCGTCGCGTTAGCATTTTTCAATTCGCCGTCGCAGCAGTCATCATTGTCGTCGCCGTTCCTCGATAGGGACCCAGAGGCTTTCATCACCGTCGCGCCGCCCCGTAATAGGTAAATTTAACTCGCGTGCACGTCCGGATGAATGGATGGATAATCATCGTTGTCCTGTAACAACAGCGCGACAAACTGCACAACGCGCAATCCCGCCCGTGGCAACAGGAGTCAATGTGCGAGACTTGAAACGAAACCCAACTCGACGGCACACAAGGGTGCCAGCGATTGGAAAACGACGACGCTGGGGTGAAATTGAAAAGAGCCTTCGCGCCCGCCAGGTCAGTCGTATTTCATTTCAGGACCTCTCACAAGAGATTAAACTTCTCTTATCGCGCCCGCGTCCTCGCCTCCTCGCCTGCTCCTCCATCGACGCGACACACGCTCCGGTGGAGGGTGTCCCCATTCATATTGTGCACCCACATGCATCGAAGGATGCATCCATAATCCGGCTAATTAAAATAAATTACGTTTCAGCGGAGAACGAGCTGCACTCACATCCACTCAATGCACGGAGACAGTCGCATCCGCGTGCGGCGGGTGGTGGCAAAAACTTGCCTTAATACCCAGCGACGACGGGGAGGGCCATTCAGTCGGGCAAAAGGTTGCAGCGATAGACTGCGTGTCAATCGCGGAAACTAGTTGGCCTTGAGGTGAGAGTTCCGCTCCGGCTGTGCTCAGGGTGACGGTGACGATGACGATGACGGTGAAGGACGTGAATACGTGCTGTGGCAGTCCTGAAGGGAGTTCAAGGATGCCACCCGCGGCAGGAGGAGCGCAAATCATTTGTCTCGGATTTGCCGTATGTCAAACGCTTAATGGCGTTAAGTCTCGTTGAGGAAGAGTTTTCTTCAAGGAGCGCGTCCCAAGCACCGCCACACACACGGCGCGGCGCTCAGACGTACACAGGATGTCATGTCGGCGGAAGTGACTTTGTTTTTGTTATCCTTGAACGCTGTTATTTTGAATTTAAATATTAATGTGGATTAGATGGGGATTTGCCATGCTGCCGGAGGACGAACGCAAAGCTACGTATGCGTCGTGGACTGACGGCTGGAATAGCAATTTCCAAGGCGGAGAGTGTAAGGGCCCGTCACGGATTTATGAATAATGACTAGTGAGTGGAAGCTGTGCACAGACCTAGAGCTCACTGGAGATCCCTTAAGTGTTGGAAGTGGAAGCATTTGTCGGGCGGGCGCGTGTTCTGAAGTACGTGGCGCTGGCGGATGCATACTTGTTGATGGCTGGAAGTCCCTTAGTCGATGATCAATCAATAAATGGCTCGGATTGTGAGGCGTGCATGTTTGCAGGAGAGACTCGACATGAATGGCTTTAATACCTTCGTGCAGGGCAAAGTGTCGTGTCATCCCTTAATCGCTTCGCGAAGTGCATCAACTGCTGGTGATGAGCCAGGGAGTCAAGGACGTCGGGAATTTTAAAAGAGATTAAGTTTGTGAGGGCGTTAGCGTAGGTTGATTCGATTGAGCTCAGCGATTTGACGAACGACGGAAGTGCCATGGAAGTAATAGAAAATTGAAATTATGGGAGGAATGAAATTCGAGGAAAGAATGAATTTCATGGAAGGAAAATCGTGGACATAAAGGAGAAGTATTCCGATGGAGTATACTTTCCAACGATTCCACTGGAATCAATGGAACACGTGGAAAGGGAGGACGAGTAAGGACAGGCATTGTTGAACCTCATTGAGGAGCAATTAGCAGAACAGACATGATCTTTAGTATCGATGGAATCTAGTGGTCAAGTTTGTGTAGGAAGCTTAAATAAGATCATGTGCCGAACTTGGGAAGACGAAAGCATGCCAGACGACCGGAATATCAGCTTCAAATGACCCATCCAGAAAAAAGGCTTCTGCAAATCTATTGAGGTTCATCCCTGCTCGACGTCACCTACAAGATCCTATCCAGCGTATTATGTGAACATATAAGGCCGTATTGCACCGCACTCATCGGCACGTACCAGTGCGGCTTCCTGCCCGGCAAATCGACTATAGACAAAATCTTCACACTAAGGCAAATCCTGTAGAAGACCATTGAGTTTCAAATCGATACTCATCATCTTTTCATCGATATCATGGCCGACAGCATTTATCGCAAGGTTCTATTCGAAGCGATGGCCGAGTTCGCGATCCCGGGAAAATTGGTCTGGTTGCGTCGCATCTCGTTAACACATATGCGATGCACAGTGCTGTTCAAGGACCTCCGAACGGTTCGAAACCTGCAATGGATCAGATGCACTGTCGTGTGATTTTTTCATATTGCTACTACAGAAGATAGTGTGGCGGGCAAAAGTCAACACGGAAGGCAAAATCTTCTACAAGCATGTCCAGTTGTTGGAATATGCAGGTGACATCGACATTATTGCGCGATGCCAACGTGCCTGTCGAGCAAGAAACGATCAGACGCACACCATCTTGGCCAAAACATAACAATTGGCAGCTATATTTTGAAGTAGTGAAGTAGAAGCAGTTTGGGCTACCTCGGGGCAGACCTTAACTCTACGAATGGCAACACAGTGGAGATCCGACTTAAGATCGCCCTTGGCAACCGATGGCACTTCGGTCTGTCCCAACTGCGTTCGAAATTCCTGACTCGAAGGGCTCTACAAAACCCTTATTCTGCCAGTCCTGCTTTATGGAGCAGAAGGCTGGGCACTAACCAAAACTGCAGAGCGGATTCTTGGTACCTTCGAAAGAAAAATTCTGCGTCGGTTATGTGGTCCCGTCTGCGAGGAAGGAGAAGACACAACGGCGAACTCTACGAGCTGTACAAGGAAGTGGATGTAGGCCGGAAGGTAAAAATCCGTCGACTACACTGGCTCGGCCACATCGACGGAATGGACAACAACGCTCCAGCAAAGAGGGTCTTCGAATCCGAGCCTCCAGGTTCGAGAAGGAGGAGAAGACCGAACCTCCGGTATAGAGACCAAGCCATCGCTTGATGACTGGAAGCAGCGTGCCCATGATCGTCAGCGATGGAAGGCTGCAATTTCCTAGGCTCAGACACTCCATTGGTATAAGAGCTATCTTCTTCTTCTTTGGCTTGCGCTACAATCCGGGGTAGACCTGGACCTGAGCCAACATGCCTCTCCATCTAGCTCGGTCTTGTGCTAGTTGCTTCCAGCCGCTCACGTTCAACTTTTTCAGGTCCCCTTTAAGTTGCGTGCGCCACTGTAGGCGTGGTGTTCCTTTACCGCGTTGTCCCTCGGGGTTGGAGTTGAAGACTTTCCGGACAGGAGCATTGGTGTCCATTCGCTCGACTTGACCTAGGCATCTGAGACGAGAGATTCGGACAAGTTTGACCAGATCGATGTCGCTGTACAACTCGTGTAGTTCGCCTTTCAGTCTCTTCCTCCAGATAATCCAGATAATTCGAAGGAATTGTAGGAAAAGTACAAAAGGTCAAAATGACAAAAAATGCATTCAACCATACTGCCCATCGTTACAGTGCGAGAACTTGTACCGTAGAGTAGGATAAAGCTTGAAAATCGTCACTTTGTGACATCGTGGCGCTTTTTTTAAAGAATCCGCTGTGTCGGTACACGACTCGTGCTTCCTTACGCTCCCTTGAAATCGTATGCCTTAGTTGGCTTTGACTTCAACATTTGCGATAGCTTTGTATGGCGTAACGCATTGCATCATTACATTCTTTGTTTGGAGTTGGTGGTGCCTTTTTTCGAGAATTCTACACAAAATACCTTAGCATCGTAAACAAAGACCAAATAAATCTGATGTGTGCGAAATATGACGCAACACAAACAAGATGTGATGCAACGCATCACCTGTCCCTCCTCGGCCATCGATGCAAATTCATGAAACCTCATAATCTGTCAATATTTGTCAGAAAACAGTCAAAACACAGACTGCCCAATATCAAGTGCTCATTTGGTCTGCAGAAGCACCGTCCTCCCCCACAACAAGTGGCACTATTCCCAAAAATCCCACACCCACACACGCTGTGGTTTTCATTTAAAACGTCAACACACACATAGCCACACCCGCACCCGCACCCAACCATCCATCGGGCCCTCCTCAAATATTTACTCTCCATTAGGGCGAGCAAACTTTTTGCATATTTCATGCTCGAGCAACTGATAAATCAAACCGTAAATAACTTACCGAATGCGCCCGACAACTAGATACTTCAACACTCATTTTCCCTATTAGCTCATGTGCGCCACCCGTCGCCGCGCCATCCGCACGCGAAACCGCCGGCAAAGGACATTTTTCAATAAATCCAAGCCCACTTTCAGCAGCTTCACAACTCGATTACCTTCGACCACCCCACACACGTCCGCGTGCCAGTGTGAGTGTGAATGCCCCCGGCAACCGGCACCAGGGCCGGTGACTTCCCGCGGGCAGTCGGTACGTTACACAGCAGCACACAGTCAGCGCCGCTGCCGGCATAATTTATACACGCTGCCAATTTAAATTCCATCACCAGGTGATTGAAGGCAGCATTCCTACCCCAGCCGCCCGGGCAAAGGGAATAAATAAAAGCGAACGCAACAAGAGGAACGGAGAAAAAAATCAACAAGCCCCCCCACTCGGGCAGGACTCAGTGCTACATTGTAATGCGCCACCACCCCTCACGCCGTGCCGCCACCACCTGGTGGATTTCATAAGAGGGTGAAGGAAGAGCAGGAGAAGTGAAGAATTCGTTTACAAGAAAATGAAATGGCAAAGTCCTGTTTACCGACGCCGACGGGATCCTGCCGCCCCTGCGCGAGGGTGTGGGCGGTTGCCGAGTGAACGTCGAACGAATGAGTGAAGCCTCTGAATATGTCATAGCCAACAGATACAAGTGCTGACAAAGTCAATCTGCAGACGGCTGCCGCTGTCCTGAATGGGACCCGGCCGTACCTGGCCTGAATCCTGAGCGAACTGAGCCTTGAACGTTGGACAAATTGAAAGAAAAAAACGCCTGCCTCTTTGGGTGTGTGTGGCGTGTGGGGAGAGGGGGATGAGAGGGAGAAACCTTGACGTTTGCATTTTCGACTCTGGAGGACATCATGTCCCACAGGTGTGAGCTTTTGACACGTTGTTCCTTGTTCTGTTGTTGTTCTTGGTTCGTCGTCATTTCAGCATCCACCCTTGTTTAGTGTGAATGGTTTCAGGGTTCCAGCAGAGCTCCGGGTGATGGCTGGCGGGGGTCGTCAGGAACGCCGGTAATGGGCGTGTAAGTTCCGACGCATCGATTATGTATTACTTCGGGTGAGAGTTTTTGATGTTTCCTCCGCCCCCCTCACACCGTAACCGAAGGCATTCAATTCAAACGAGAATTGAATTGAATTTTGTTTTGAAAACGCAATTCAATTGGAATTAAGCATTGATGCCGGCAGGAGCCGACTCAAAACCACACACACACACCCACTGGAGCCCCCCATTGCCAGGGCCCACGCAGTGCAGCACATTACATTTCGTTAATAGAAGTGCGGCAGCAACGGCGGTGGCGGGTGTTCCCCTGGGGAGGCTCACATGATGTACGCGCCGATGGGGGCCAGGTGCTCGCAATTAATGCGAACAAATCGATTTCAATTCGGAAAGCGCTGGTGGTTGGGCTGGGAGTGATGAGTGACTGGGTGTCGAAAAGGTCATCGAATGGCTTGGGCAATGTTGCCGAACTCGAGAGGGGAAAGTGCTTTTGGGCTGCGGACGGAAGGAACTGAGGCTGCCTTGCCACTGTCCAGCTCTTCACAATCGGATCGCAAGGCAAAATAAATTTGTCTCCATTACGTTCGTGACGCTCGGAATGCAGATGTATGTAATAACGATAAAAATATAGGTCGTCAGCAACCAATAGTGTTGTGCGTGTCATTGTTCTCTCAAGAGTGGAAGGGCCTACACTTTTATGCCGACTCCGAACGGCCAAGTTTGAGAAGCTTCTTCTAGACACTTTTTAAGCATTACCAGTGGCTCGAAAGAGGTGGGACCGTGTGAATTATTTTCTGTTGCTCAGACCAGTGATCGAACCTACGACATCGAGGTTGGGGTCGACGCACATACCCACATCGCCATGGGCCACCCAAATGCTTATACACAGCGTAAATAGGAGGCTGTAACGTGTTCCATCGTTGACCATAGTCCCGGTAACACCAAAATCATGTCTGTGATGCATAGAGTCGGTATAAGTAAATGAAGTGAACGTAACCTTTGTAGTGACACCAACCAAGTCATCAGTGCGTCTCAGTCATGGTAACTGCGAGTTTCTACTTTAGTGCCATCACTGTAAGCTATGTTGTGGAGGACACTTAAATTCATATGCTACCGCAATGGCTCAGATCACATTAAGCCCGATAAGTCGAGTCTCAGCGTCAACATCATCCTTAACATCATGTGTAAGTTTGAGCTTCCCAAGACTCAATGACAACAGCGTATCCGTTACAAGGCATTTTGATATTTTGTATTAAGTCACAATTGTCATGAGTTTGATTCGATGCGTTCGGTCAACGTAACTAAGCTGAGCAGCAAGTAACCATAGGGCATTCCCTTTTCTCATTAAAGTTAATCTTTATGTCTCTGACGGAATCATACAAGGAATTCCATTTTGACCGGACCGGATATTTTAACTGACAGCCTAGGACTGCAAGAATTTGTTGTGATGTTTCAATTTATTAAGAACTGTATGTAGACTGCAGTTTTGTTATCGCTATCTTGTTTCTCCTCGTTTAAGTCTGGGGAAAAGAATTCTCGTCTGTCATATTCCAGATTGAGTGGAACATTCTGCCTGACAGCGGTATTTTGGTCCTCATCGCCGTTTAACAGTCTACAGAAATGATATTTAAATATTCTCAGTATCGACTGCGACTCTACTACGAGTTGTCCCTCTTCGTTCCGACAGGCTTCTGTCCGGTGTTTGTACCCTTTGGATATTTGTTTCACCCGCTGGTAAAACTTTCTGCCGTACCACCTCTCCATTTCCTCGATCGCGCGCTTCTCATGCTCCTTCTTTTTCTTTTTGAGATGCCGGTGCTCTTCCCTTCTTTTAAGTTCGTAGAGCTCACGATCCGCTCTCGTCCTTCTATTCAGCGTCGCCTTATGTGCTGCTTGTTTCGCTGAATGCGCCGGCCGACCTTGTTGTCACCTCTGAGAGTTTGGACATCGAGGATACTGCAGGAGTGTCTGACGTCGATCGGTATGTGATCAATCCTCGTTCTGGAGACCGCTAGGCCAGGTTAATTTAAAACGCAGCGTCACGTCACATCATGACGGCATTTCTACCTAAGCCCTTTCTAGACCTAAGAAAATTCCAGCCTTCCAAAAGTGACAAGGCCTATCCGCATTGTGTGCCAGAGCCCGCTTACTCTAACAGGGACCTATTCAATGAGTTTCAGAAACTATTGCCGCCTCTACAAGACCTGGCTCTGCATGTTAATACGGCCGCTTTTACATGTGAGATATTTTACCCAAAATCCTTGCAAGTTCCTACCATCCCACCTGCCACGCTTATATTGAAAAATTGGCGACGAATTTAGCGTGTGTAACAGCCGTCTATCCCTTCCGGAGATGCACGCGTCTTCCTCGTCTTATCTCAGCATGCTCTGGTCATCGAAATGCTTTCGAATTCGTTTAATGGGTTGATTGACACTGTCGTTCTTATCAGCGTTCGTCTCTCTGGCGGAAACTGACCGCTTATCACTCTTTATTTACGGAAATTCAATAAATTCCGGCACATGCGGTATTCTGCATCAGAACTCACAACAAATTGTCTACCCACCGCCAATTTGCTTTCCAGGGAGTCTCCCACAATCTCTTCCGATTGCCGATGCATGTGACTTTCTCCCAAACGAGTATAAAATCACCTACGACGCTGCCGCGGCCAACAGTATCCAACTCAAAGTCATCAGCATGACTCTCCTGTCGGGCCTGACATTGTTCCTAGGTCTCAGCGACGTTGTCCGCCTAGACCTCGGGGCAAATGCAAACCTCGCTGCGAATGCAAACCTCGGGGCTTCAGACCGCTTTCGAGTGCCCATAGACGTCCGCATTGAAGACTACCCATACCAAGTGTCACTGAGGGTGAACGATGTACACCGGTGCGGAGGGTCCATCATCTCGAGCACCGAGATCCTCACAGCGGCTCATTGTGTGGTTAACGTTCCCATAAACCAACTCACCGTCCGCATCGGAGCGACGATCCACTCCCAAGGGCAGCCGATAGCGGTGCGGAACATGGAAATACACAACAGCTTCAACTTCGCGAAGATGGCGTGCGATGTTGCCATCCTGAAGCTCAGCCAGCAGCTTGTGTTCGGGACGCGAGTGAAGGCGATCGAACTGGCCAGCAGACTGCCACCCGAAGGCACAGCCGTGCATGTGACGGGCTGGGGTGCCCGCTACGAGGGCGATCAGGACGGGCCAGAGACCATGAAGAGGATATCGATGCGTTTGATCAATCACGTGGCGTGCAGAAGTTGGTACCCCAACGATGACATTTCCAGCCATGTGATCTGTGCGAGCTATGAGGACGCCGGCATCTGTCAAGGGGACTCTGGCAATCCGTTGGTGGAGACTGCGACGGGCAAGCAGATCGGCGTTGTGTCCTGGGGCCTCGGCTGCTCTCGGCCAATGCATCCGATCGTGTTTGCCTCTGTGCCTGCATTGATTAAATAAGCTGTTTGGTGTGATTGGAATAAACATTTAAATAAATTATTGTTTTGAACTGTTTTTGTTGTAAGATAAGACTCTCTTGAGAATAATCATTTGTCACTCAAGCTGGAAAGAATTCGGTTGCCACGGAGTTTCCATTTTTAATTTTCGCAAGAGCTTTACCCAGGTCATGGCAAGCCTTTGATTTCAGACCACCACAAAGTTATGTCCGGTATAGTTAAAGAAAAGCCAGGAAACCATTGTAATCGCTGCCTGAATTTTTTCTTATCATATTCTATCGATTGAGTGATTCCCCATGCCATTAAATAAAGAGCACGGTATTTCGGGGGTTGGATAAACGGCGACTATTCGGTCCTTCAAACTTACCCTGGACTTAACGAAATATCAAGATCCTGGTAAACAGTTCTGTGGAGAGTCGATGAGCTAGTTCTGTCCTCTAATCAGCTAGTTATTTGTGTAAGCTATGCGGGGGCCGTGGCGTTTTGGCTACGTGAGTCGGCTTCTGAGAGAAAAGTTCTACGGCATTACTAGATTTCGTACCCGGCGTTGCCCGGGTTTGTTTCTTCATCCGGTTCTTAACCTGTACCGCAACACAAACGGGGAGTCTCTCCCTCAAACTCCATTGCTTGGCAAAATTACACTTTGACGACATGTGACCAATAGAGACTTGTGGACAGTTGAAGTATTGCAACGATGCGTCATAGTTGAATGCTTCTTCGTTAATATACAGCCAATTGTGAGAACGTAACTTACCTTGTCTAGTTCTCTGCTGCTGGAGTCTAACACTGCGAACTGGAGAAGTCTCAATCAATAAACGGTTGCGTCGAGCTAATCCACACTTGCGTTCCGTTTTTCTCTTTCATACTGCTCTGGCAGCCTGTGCAATGTTGTTATTTTGACGAACTTGGACTCTTACTTCTTGAGATTGTGAAGATCTTAGAAGTCG
>OU744317.1:24926710-25173803 GCA_916610145.1 Eristalis arbustorum
TCTTCTTCGATACGTAGTGAACTTGGGCCTCAGACGAACAAGACTCTCCAGCTGGCACGTCCTTAGCTAGCTGCCTCCAATTTCCCATGCCCAGTTGGTTAAGGTCCTTCTCCTCTTGTGTGCGCCATCGGATTCGTGGTCGTCTTCAATTGCGTTGTCCCACTGTTAGGGAGTCGAAGACATAGGCTGAGGGTAGTACCTTCAATAGTCGGGGGTTTGAATTGTGGAATCTCTCTTTTCTTGGTGCAAAGAACGAAATCTGTTTATTGTGCGTTAATCCATAGACCGCAAGATCTTGCCCATTTTAGAGGGGACGTGATACGTTATGATGATCTAAGCCTTTTTTGAAATCCCCATTTGTTGACATTGAAGGTCCTAGAGACTTCCTTACCGACTTTGTTGGGACCATTCCATTTCGACCATTTTTTATCGCAGGCCTACACAACCTGCATATTCTCCCGACTCTCCAGTTTTAGAAAATTGAAGAGATTACATGGTAGGAGCCATAGTAATCAAACAGTCGTTTTCTGTTCGAACAACGCTCGCAAATGTCTGCTGTTTCTGCAACTGGAAGCTTTTAATGTATGCATGTCGCTACAGCTGAATATTTCAATAATCGAAGGATATCATTGACAATCTAGACCAAACCACCAAGTTTGGTGTACCAAGTACTCATTGGTGTCATAACATATCTCTAAAAGGATTCTTGCAGAAGCGGCAAGGGCGAGTAGAAGGACGATTCCCACCATCTCCTCAACTCGAAGAAGACCTCTTGATACAGTTCAACTCAGTTCTAACTTTGTCGCCAATTCAAGAGAGTCGAATAAGATCAGCATATGTCAGCTCAATCGCTCCGTAGCAGCTAGCCACAAACCGATGGCAGGTGTAGGGTGCCCCTAATCTGTGTTGTTTCACAAGATACATATGTATGGCCGTTCTCAGCAGTCGACCATCAAATCTAATGCAACCTGGAGATTGGATCTGCAGCACACGCATTACATCTTGCAATCCGCCTCGGAGTCTACAAGAGCCGATGAGACTAATCGACATCTGATCTCTAATTGTCCCGAAAAACGGTTACAGAATCGAGCTAGCCACGATGCACTTATGTTTCCACCTAACCCGAACAACAGCGGACACAAATCGCAGCTCTATAGCAACCACACCACTTGCCAGAATCACCACTTCCAAGTCCGACACAACTGATTTCATAACGCCCATTACACGGAAGGATGCCCCCAAGGGCCTCCAAACGGGGTGCCATGACAAGAGAACGCAAACCCTTAACTCCTTAAACGAGTTTCATTTACCCTTTCGCTCGTTCAGGCACAACGACGTCCTTCTACCAGACACAACATCCGCCCTAAGCAACCGCACAAGGGGCACCCCGTCTAATTCCGCACAGACCCATCCAACATCCACGCCGTTTCAAAGCCGTCCTAATTGGTCCACTAAGCCAGCGCAGCAGTAAGCACATTTTCCGGCACATTCAGCGCCATCACGACTCACGACTCAGGACAGAGGGAATTTTTGACTCTAATCTATCAACTTACACAGTGAATCTGTTCCAGCGCCATTCCACCCCCATCGCCGACCCCGAGGGCGGGCGGGCCATAAGCTCCTTTGTCGTGCACAATAAAAACTGCAATTAAGAGAATTAAAAGAGGACAACACTAAATCACTCAGCGTGCACTGCAAACTGCTCAATGGGGCAACCTTTAGCCTCGCACTAGTCCATTACACCCCGTCTGAGTGGGCGGTCGGTCGGACGGGCAGCTCGCCACCCCTAAATGCGGTTAAAATTGAGAACAAAACCAGAAGGGAAGCCTACTTGCAGAAGCCCTGATGCATTTCATTGGTATCACTTGACCTAATTGCCACTGCCTGCAACGCAACTGCCGTGTCACCCAGCCCCCGGCCCCCTCGACAGAACGCCCACAATTAAACGATGATGGAATTTATGCTGTGTCTTCGAGCATGACGCTGGCATTCTTCTTGTGCGCCGTGCTGCTCGCCTTCGCTCGCTTCTTCGTCGTCAGCCGTGTGATTGTTGCTTTGTTGCATTCTGCTGCCAACACCGGGCGCGGACGATGACGCGACGTACATGGGAGGGGGTGCGATGACGATAAAATGTTGCCAGCCACCGGGGCGGAGGGGACGGAACGCACGGCCATTGTGCAGGCTGGGGACGTTCTAAGGCGATAATGTCTAAGCTCCGGGGCGGCGCGGGGAGCGACGCTAACAATAAATGCTACAAGGGGCTGTTGTCACTGGGGCCCCCACTTCTGCACACTCATCTGTTCAATCTGTTGTGAGGACTGTTTGGCGTTAAGTACATTTTGCTTGAATGTTGCTCGTTGGGGGATGATGATAGTTTAGAGCGCATACCGTGCCTCGCATGCATGGATGCGTTGCTCATAGTGCCCCAGACCGGTGGATGGGCGGCGGGTGTGGATGGCAATAAATTTGAGGCACACGACGACGGGCGGTGGTAAGAAATGGGACTTAAGTTGGAATCCTCGCCGGCGAGAGTAGGCTGCACGAGGGTAGTTGCTGTCTGCAGCTTATGTGCCAAAGAATGTCTGGCATTTGTAGCTCACGCGAGTGCTTGTGTGGGGATTATCCGAATGGGATGGGGGTGGGGGTGGTTAGAGTAGTTTGGGCGAGGGTGCAGGAGGAAGTTGTGTTTTTTTGGCGTGTCTCAAGAAAGCCTACCAACTGCCGAGAAGAAACCTCAGAGTTCTGTGCGACTTTGGCGGCTGTTTAGAGGTCTGTGACTTGGATGGGGCCGAAAAGAAGTTGGCGACTAAAGAGGGATGGTGGTGCAACAAGTAGATAAAGCTTCCCGCTGGGGCTGTAAGGGCAGCCGAAGCCCTTAACAGTGGAATGCTCCTTGGGATACAGTAGCATCCCAGCCCAGCCGTTCTGAGTTGGGCCCCGTCGGTAGCGGATGTAGCTTGGGCAAGCTTGGGCGTCCGAACTTTTTCAAGGCTAGGTGCAGTTTGTTAGTGATGCAGATGACCGGCGGAATGTTTGTCATTGCAAGCCAATGGACGTGGAATCTTCTTCAAGATACTGATAGCCCAAGTTAACAGCATGAACGATTCACGCAATATTTTTTTCGCGCCTACGTCCTCAGCCACACATCTGCACTCGTCTACCACTCTCCCAGTGCAACTGGTGTTAGGTTGATACACCGATTCTCCCACCTCGATAGAGAGGATGACTGACCAGCCATGGAGAAGAACGTGGTCTTTATGTTTAATATGTGTACGCCACACGATTGAGCTCCTTTACGATCAACCACCTCTTGAACCGCGACAATGAGGTGATTGTCCACTCTTCTTTACGTAAACAATCTTTATTTACTTGAACACTGTAAAATGTGTTTTTACTAACTTACAACACCAATGCTCCTTCCTCTGATCTGAACCGAATAACCGCCGATGTGATACGAAATCCGTGGGCGCACCAACGTACGCCGACACTACCTCAACTTCTTTGATTGGCGCTACAGTCCTGGGCCTCAACCAACATGCCTCTCCAGCCAGCACGATCTTTCGCCAGCTGCCTCCAGCTGCGCACACCAAGTTGGTTGAGGTCCTTTTCCACTTGTGTGCGCCATCTCGTTCGAGGACGTCCTCATTTGCGATGTCCCAATGACTCGGAATCGAAGTCTCTTCGGGCAGCAGCTGTGGCGTCCTACATGACGCTTAGCTAGGTACATGCCGCTGTACAGCCCGTACAGTTCGTGGTTGAATCTTCTCCTCCAGAGGCCATCAACGCAAACAGGATCAAGGATCGCACTAAAAACTTGTCTCTCAAAACAACCAAGAGCTTCTCCATCCTCTTTCAATAGCGTCCATGCCATAGAGCAGGACTGGGATGATTAGAGTTTTATACAAAGTCAATTTTGTGTTTCGAGAGATGGCTCTGTTACTCAATTGCCTCTTGAGCACAGAGAAGCAGTGATTGGCAAGAGTAATTCTGCGCTTGATCTCGGTACTGGTGTTGTTGTCCCTATTTACTCCGGAGCCTAGGTAGACGAAGTCCTTGACTACCTCAAAGTTTCTGCTGCACAATATGACGCTCTGACCGAGACGTCAATGTTGTGCATGCTTTCGTGATGACAGCATGTACTTTGTTTTGCCCTGGCTTATCGCTAGACCCATTTTAGCCGCTTCCGCTTCAATGCCAGCAAACGCCTCATTGACGGCTCGCTGAGTTCGTTCAATCATGTCAATTTCGTCCGCGTAAGCAAGCAGTTGAACGGACTTTCAGAAGATCGTGCCTCTAGTGTTGGCGTGTGAGTTTCGCACGATCTTCTCAAGTATGATGTTGAAGAAGCCACATGACAGCGTGTCGCCTTGTCAAAACCTTTTTTGACATTGAAGGTCTCGAGGAGTTCGTTACAGACCTTGATGGAGCAGCGGGAGTTCTCCATCGTCATCCTCCACAACCTGACGAGTTCGACAGGAATGTCAAAGTTAGACATGGCGATGTATAGCTCGTATCTATGCACGCTGTCGGCCTTGAAATCGACAAATAGGTGGTGGGTGTCGATCTGTTTCTCTTGAGTCTTTTCCAGGATTTGCCGAAGTGTGAAAATCATAAGAAATATATCGAAGCAAATTGCTTTGCTTTTGGCGCATTTCATCAAATTCCCATCATCAGTTGAAGAGTGCATTGAGACTGAGTAACAATTTTATGAAATAGCCAGATTTCCCAAGGTAATAGGAGTAATTGACTGCACACATGTTCTCATGTGCCAGCTAACAATAACAAAATGCTCTGCTTCACTCACACTGCGTCACTCCTACCTTCTTTCCTTCTCCCTAAATTCTAGATGAATTCACTGCCATACTACACTTCTTCTTGTTTTGTCTTTCGATGCACTAAGTGTTCTTCACGAAAGCAGTTTACGACTGAGGTGTGCTCTGCGTCAACTGTTCCATTTTGGAGAGCTGCGAGTCTCCACAACATCGTGCATCATCAATGTTACCACCTCAGCTAACTCAACATAGTGGAACTATACCTGGAGCAACATGTACATACCGAAAAAATAAGAAAAGGTGCGGCAAAGGGTTCCAGCCTTGGTCCCAACGACAACAGAGCTAGCTCTACAACCACGGACATAATACTCCTGCTAGTGTCACAATATAATGAATCTAGTGACGTAACAATACGCTAAACATAAATGACGCCGCATTGAAATCTTAGACTATGCGAAAGGCTTAGCTTACTTCGCCGAGCTGGTTAGCGCTTTACGCTATATTCCGGAATGCGGCCTCTTGACCTTTTCTTTCTGCTTCGACCTGTCGCAATGTTAAATAAATTTGTCCCATGTATGAGCAAAGCTCATTCCAACTAAATATTATCTGAGCTTGTCATGAATTCGATCAGGTTTTCGGGGCTTGGTACATTTGCCAATCTTGAGCAAATCGACTGCAATTAAAAACTTCGTGATCTGCGTCTCTTCAATATTTGGTCATTTTGGGCACAGCGGCGAACTATCATGTCCACACTTTCGATAGCCGCCGTGTCAAGAGAGAAGCTGTGTTATGTGGTCGTTGCAGTCTCGTGTCGGAGACTTAATGTTCAACTCTTGCTATCGGGTATGAGCCTATGCGTTCATCTTCCTTTTGTGGAGACGTCCCATCTGTCTTGCCGCATTGTTATTGTACCTGCCTGTTCTTCCAAATATCTGTCGGTCCAAAGCTTGTCTGCGGTGCAACCTCTTAAGCTCGTCTGCCGAAATGTTCACAGGTTACATTCCTGATATGACGAACGCTGCGTCATCTGAAAGAGTTTTAAATCGGCTGATTGCTCATATGGCACAGAGTCTGTAGACTGAAGCCATCAGTCGCCAAGAACTCCAGCCCAAATTGGGGCAGCGTACAGGTGGACTGAACTGACTACTCTTGAGAGAAGGATTCCGGAAATCCCAATGCTGTTCGAGTTTGCGTGCCTACTCGCTGCCTTACTCTATATGCTCCCTAAACGAAAGCCTATTATCCAGGAAAAGCCCTAGGGGCTGCACTCCTTGACTATCTCCTTGTTCTTAATCGTTTGCTCCCCAACTAGGAAGCTCATAAATTCGACTTTCTTTCGACGTTATGAGGGCAACCTGCGTTTTGTGAGCCGCTATTTCCAGGCCGGAATACTCAAGCCAATCCTTAATCCTAGAGATCGCCGTGATCGTAGCAAACTCCACTCCGTCTATATGTCTTGCCACTGTGACATGACCGCAGATTCGTACTCCTTCGTTCAGCGTTAATCGTAGAACGCCGTCACACATTACATTTCACAATAGAGGTCCGAGAAGTAATCCCTGTGGAACTCCCTCCATTATACCATAGTATTTGATTCCATCGTCGGTATTGTACTTTAGCCCTCTTCTGTTGAAATAGTGCATGATTATCTTGAACAAACAAGAGGGAATATTCGTTGCAATAAGAGACCTTCGTATACCTGTCCATCGGCAAGTTAAAAGCATTTTTAACATCTAACGTTTACATTGTACAACATTTCTTCTCTCCAAATCTCCAGCTTTTCCTTGAATGGCTACCGCGACCACTTTTATCACAGATTCCATAGCGGCGGTCGTTGATCGTCCTTTTCTAAACTAGAATCTTTCTAGAGTCTAGAATCTAGAATCTTGCCTAGAGTGTCTAATAGACAAATTGGGCAATTAGAGGACGGTTCTCGACGTGGTTCCTGTCTTTTCTTTTGGAAGAAACATTTAGTGCTGCAGTTTCCACTGTGTTGGGAGGACCTCCTCTTGCAGGCATTCTTCCAAAGTCTACTGGAAAGCGTCTGCTCTAGTCACAACCGCCGTTTTGATCGCTTTATTGTTATCTTTTACCTCCGAGCTAGCCTTATGTAGCTTATCTGGAGTAATTGGAGTAGTTTCCCCGTGGTGATCCTCAACGAATTGATGCTTGTGGACGGCTGTTGCTTTGGAAAGAGGTGTTCGACCAAGCATTTCGGGGTTGGTCATCTGTCTACCACGGGGGTCTATGTAGACCTCATTGCACAGTTTTGCCGTGCTACGGATGTACCCCAGTGTCTCATAGTCAGTTTCGCAACTAAGGGTTAAAATAGTTGTCGATAATAATGAACAGACAGTCAGGGACTCGCTTTCTTAACCACTCCTCCAAGAGTCACAAAGCTCCTCTGCCCCGTCAGACAGTTCCATCCCAAGGCACTGTCTTCAACGCCTGGTCGCGTCCGGACTTCGTCTGCGCCCAGAAGGCTTGGCACCGCCAGTCCCCCAGAGATCAACAAGTGAACGCGGCCAAAGCAAGTCAGCTCCGCTGAGTAATTAACCAACCAGCCCACACTCAATAAAGCGCCATCCAACCACCACCACACCTCGAAGAAAATCCCACCCGCTGACGTGTGGGTTAAATTAAATTCCACAGGCGTAATTAACGTCGAAACATGGCCGAACTTTGTCACAGGCGCGTCGACCGTGTCGCCGGGACTTGGTAACCTGGACAAAGTTGCGCCCACCCCATGGCCACGCCGCCACCCCTGGGGAGTGTGATGCGGTTGAAACTTCATTCTTGGCCCTGTGACTACGTGCAGCCTTGAGATTCGACGAATTTCAAAACTTGAGATTGCGCCCGATGATGGATAGAGATACAGCACACTTCACGGCCAGGCCACCACCACACCGCATCAACCAGTCCGACTAGTCGAGGCGATTGGTCGTCCGCGGGGGTGGCGTCGACCGTCACACAATTCCAGACGCGTTCGCCTTCGTTAATATTCTGGGAAGATTCACCGCCGTTTCCAGTTGTCAGTCACACGGCGCTTGTCCCATCGGCTCCCCACTGTGTGAGCTGGAGCTCAACCTCAGGGCCATCGGGCATGTTAATGCGTGAGTTGCTGGTGCTGGTGCTTGGCCGCGCCGCCAGTGCCACCGCAGCCGGTGGCGGTGTCAGCCAGCCACCGTGTCACATCGGCCGGGTGTCAGTTGGAGTTGATGTACGAGTATTTGAATATTCCCCCTCGTTCGCGTTCGGGTCTTTGTCGTTGTTGCTGTCGTTGTTGTCGGTTTCGTGGTCGTGGCGGGGCAAAGTTTTAACAAGTTCCTGGAGAGCATATGGACGTGCCGGTCATATTCCTTGTTTCGCCGTCAGCCGATGCCGGAGGTAATGGATTTTTCTTTCAATTTGACGAGACGGGAATTGATGCGGAGCTGCGTTGGCGGCTTGGCCCCCCCCTAATGATGACAAATGGGGGTGAAGGTGACTCACGTCCACCGATAGGGGGGAGGAGCGCGTGCTGTCAAATTGAAACTAAATCTGGTCTAGTGGATTAGACGAGGCAGTGCTAGGCGTGACCGAGGGGCTGTTGCTTTTTTCTTCTGTGGGGCCACCTGATGACGTTAGGCGAAGAGTGATGAGTTGCCTAAACAGGATGGAAGTCGGTGTAGCGCTGACAGCGGGAATGCCTGCTCGTAACAACTTGCTTTTGTGGTGTGATTTTTTTTTTGCTTTTTCATCGCGTCAGTTGAGAGCTGTTGACTGTAGATGAAGAATGACATTAGGCGACTTGGGGCATGTTGTGTTAATTGGTTTGGATTTGTCTCACTCTCGTTGAAGTGCTCCTGTCGGTGGATTGGGAGCATGTTCTGGTTGTCGGATTAGACAGGAACTGTTGGTGGCAATCTAAAGGCCAATGGTTGCTACGAGCGCGAAGTCTAAGAAAAACAGTCGAGCTTTGTGAGAATCTCCAAACGTGATGTGAGGAGGATCGAACCGAAACGACTTTCAATACCATTGCCTGCAAATATAATCTCGTAGAATTAATATTCCCTTGGAGCCGAAAAAAGTGGAGTTCACTTAGGAATCTGCTTGATGTTCAAAGGGGCCACAGATGGGCGGTCTTAGAGAGGCACATTTTGGTAGACCAAGCATTACCATGAAGACACAGCGAGAGGCTTGGACTCTGTCAACGAACTTCCACTCTCAATCCAGAAGCCGAGCACCTTCAAACGAAGATGGGACCCAACCGCCGTGGGATGTCGTTGGTGGTGATGGGTGAGCTTATACCAGGGTTCACCTCTATTTACGATTAGCGGCGGAGGAATTAATTATTAGACTAGCCAACGGTGACATCCGGAGCAATCTGGTGCGCCTCCTTTTAGAGCTACTCTGACATATTCCAAGCTCTGATCCAAAAGGTCTCCAAGGTCGGGATCTTGGGGTAGGTAATTCTACGGCGGAGGAACCCTATCCTAAAGGGTCAAGGGCGCCACTCAAGGATACAATAAATGGGACTGGCCTCGCAGTTGGGGGCTATGCGCGGTGTTAACGCCTTCACGAGCATAAAAAGCAAATTGTTCAGATACAACCGCGTGCCTCAGATATAACATGTCTTCAGTTCTGCACGTGGAATGTAAGGTCCCCTAACAGACTGCAAGCAGCCGAAGAACTCGCGGACGCCCTTGACTGCTATTAACCAGACATCACCGCCATCCAGGAAGTGCGATGGAATGGACCGGGCAATAAGATGATGAAAAGCTGCGGTGATTGCCGCAGGCAGGAGAGGCGCATCGAGGCCAAATACGTTAACATCAACCTAATTTGCACCCACGTCCCGGCAAAGGATGACTTGCATGATCTCCCTCAAGAAGAACATGCGATCAATGCCCCAGGTTCGACACTAAGATCGTTCTAGGAGATTTCAACGCTAAGCTGGGTAAGGAAGACATCTTTGCTAAACACATCGGGAAACACAGCCTACACGAAACCACGTCCGGTAAGACTAAGGCTGGTGGACTCTGTCATGGGACGCTACCCCTATGTTGCTAGCACGCGGTTCCCACATCCACAAAGGGTCCTGGCGGTCCCCAGATCGATCAACGATCTCGTTGCGATCGACGTCAGACACTCCTCCAATATTCTTGATATCCGAACGTTCCGAGGAGCCAATGTTGACTCTGACCATTTCCTTGTTATAGCCAAGGTAAGAACCAGAATACCGAGAGGACACCGGAGTCAAGGAAAAGCACTATGGTGGGATGGCTACAATCTCAGCGGACTGCCAGGATCCTTGCCGATAGAGTCTCCCAGAAACTCTCTGTAAATTCGACGCCGCATGCGCAAACCATTGAGTCGTTGTCAAGAAGCCATCAAAGAAGGCAACGCTACATAAAACAACGACGGCTGTTGGTGAGGTCTAAGAAAAGAAGAAAGGGGGAGAGGACCGGTTTCCCACGAAGAAACAGAAAGAGCCCGAGAAGCGCGAGCTTTGTCAGTGCCAAAAATCCCAATGACACAAGTCAGCAATATACCAAATGTCGACCAGTGGCCAGTGGCAACAACCCCAGCGATTCCAGTCAGCAGCACAGCGGATGTGCACCGACCCGATTTATGGTCATCAAAAATGCTTAAATCGACATATGCGACGGGAATAGCCATCGATTGGAAGTAATGAGGTAGCAAATAATCAGTGTAGCGAAAATATAAACATCGATGAAAATATTAAATGGGTTTTAATTAAATTCTGAACGGTTGTCATTTTTTCTCGCGATCGAGAAGAGGTGTTATGGCAGGAATGATGTCTGATGGATATAAAATTCCGACAGAAGACTGTCGGGGGAAAATGGACAGAATGGCAGCAGAGTCGCAGTCGATACTGAGAATCTGGAAAAGATCATTTCTGACAGACCAAAATGCAGCTATCAGGCAGATGTTCCACTCAATCTGGGCCATGACAGATGAGAATTGCGTTCCCCAGACATAGACGAGGACTGAAGACTAACAAAGCTGCTGCAGCGGACGGATTGTCCACTGAAATTCTTAAGGCAGCCGGAGATGACCTGGTAGGGCACATGCAGATGTAAGATATGGTCTGAGGATAGCATGCCCGATGAGCGGAATATCTGCGTCATTTGTCCACAAGAACGGTGACCCCATCCACTGCGCCAAATATTGAGGGATAAGTCTCCTCAACGTAGCCTGTAAAATCTTCTCTACCGTTTTGTGTGAACGCCTCAAACCATTTGTCAACAACTTGATAGGTCCTTATCAGCCCGGTTCATCGATCAAATCTTCCCATCTTCACGGCAGATCCTCGAAGAAACTCAAGAGATGCAGATCAGCACCTACCATCTCGTCGATTTCAACGCGGCATATGACAGCGTCCATAGAGACGAGCTATACAGAGCCATGTCCAGTTTTGACATTCCTGCCAAACTCGTCAGGCTGTGCAGGACGACGATGGAGATCTCTCGCTGCTCCATCAAGGTCGGTAACGAACTCACCGAGACCTTCAATGTCAAAAAAGGTTTTAGACAAGGCGACACGTTGTCATGTGGCTTCTTCAATATTGTACTTGAGAAGATCGCGCCAAACTCAGACGTCAACGCCAGAGACACAATCTTCCAAAAGTCCGTTTAATTGCTTGTTTACGCGAACGAAATTGACGTGATTGGACGAACAGAGTAAGCCGTCAATGAGGCGACGGAAGCGGCTAAAATGGGTCCAGCGGTTAATGGCTGCAAATCAAAGTACATGCTGTCTTCACGAAAGCGTGCACAACATCGACGTTTTGAGCAGAGCGTTATTATACTTCAACTTACTTAAGTCCTTTAACCCCTCGGAGGGCATATGGTGTCAACGCGTTTGAGCTCCTTCCAACTCATTCCTAAAGAACTCGATTCTTTTTCAACTGTTCTGCGCCATGTTTGCCTAGGGCGTCCCTGCCACGTTCTCCTTCGTATTGTGATGTTTATGGTATAGGTTCCTGGCTCGTTCTCAGGTACAAATGTTCGTTAGAGATACGGTGCGGCCAAAAAATTCTAAGGATGTTTCTTAAACATCTGTTTACGAAAGATTGCAGCTTTCGCGTGGTAATGGTGTCCACTTTCCAGGTACTGCATCCATATAGCAGCACCGATTCTACGTTGGAGCGTCATAATGAGCAGTAGAAACTTTGAGATGGTCAAGGACTTTGCCTATCTCGACTCTGCAGTAAATAGGGACAACCATACCAGTACTGAGATCAACCGTAGAATAACTCATGCCAACCGCTGTTTATTTGGACTGCAGGTCCCTTCAATTAAGTAATAGTGCCATGTCTCGATGGACCAAGTTGGCAACACCTTGATAATTCCAATCCTGGTCTACTGCGCAGATGAATTGGTGCTTTAAGAAGAGAATGAAGAAGCACTTGGCTTTATCGAGGGAAAAGTTCTGCGTTCAAGCTTTAAACATGTCTGAGTTGACGGGATATGGAGGATTTAACTACGAATTGTTCGGCCTGTAAAGGGACATGATCCTAGCCAGGCGTCTACGGATCCAACACCTAAGGCGGCTGAGCCATGTAAAGCGAATGGACACCACAGCTCCTGCCAGAAGAGACCTCAAATCCGAACCTGTGGGCCAACGCAATAGAGGACGGCTGCGTCTAAGGTGGGGTACCCAGGTGGAGGTCCTCAATGCACTTGGAGAGTGAAACTGGAGACAACTAGCCAGAGATCACACTTGTTAGCTGATGCTCAGGTCCACCCCGGACTGTATCACCATGCAAATAAGAAGAGGCATTGTCATTGTCAAGAGCAAAGTTGGCGCGGTAGGAATCGAACCCGGGACAATTTTGGATTTGATGCAATGAGGGTCACGTTGCTTAGTGAGACACATTTTGGCGCATATTTGAAAATTCTTGCTGATCCCCGATGTGTCGAACCTTGAAAAGCAAAGTTGGTGGATCGGCATAGAACCTTCGGTCTGGAGGGCAGTGATTCCTCACACGCACTGATCGGCAATGTTCCGCAAGCATTTCTTGGCAGATGTACCTAGTGAACATTGCCATTGACTCAAAATTAGTTGTGTGTGAAAAGTGGAGTTCGTGTCAAGGGGATCGAACCATGAGCTTTAAGGGTGGTGGTGCTCAAGATGTCTCCTGGGCATTATCAGTGGTAAGAGAGAAACTGTGACATGAAGCGAAGAGCTGGTGTTCCAGCAATCGAACCATGCACCTTCGAGGGGCAGCCTTTGATGCACACACCGGTCGGCGATGTTAGAGAAGAGGTTCTGGTACTAAAAATGCCATTGAGTCGTGAAAATTAAAGTCTTCGAAAGACGAGCAATGACGTCAACCTACTCCTCCCCGTTGGATGTTGTCCCCTCAAACTCTCCAACAAAATGAGCTTTAGTCAGTGAAATCATCCTTCCGGCAAGGAAGCAGCGCTTATAAATCTCTGTAAGCAATGACCTTTCAGTAAGCACACCCCTCAATTTGAGAACGACGCCAAGAGTCGCACACCCTCAGAACAGGAAGCGCAATACATCACCCAGCGCAAGACGAATATAACGAATGCCGCCTGCTCTCAAACCGGCTCTGCATGCGTAACAACCTCTCACCACACTCGCTCCCCGCTCAGTTCCGCTCCGTCTAATTGATTACGGCCTTTGAATTCCCCGAAAAACCGGTTCTGGTCCTTAAATATTTTCATTTCGTCACTCCCGCAACATTAAATGCGAAACGAACGCAATGCCACCCACCACGGGCATCTTTTTTCAGCCACGCTCTCCTCCCTCGAATGTCTCGCATTTAATTTCGCATTCCTTCCCATGCCTCGGGCTGCCTCTCCGCAACACCATCTGTCGGTCTCGGTTCCGACTCGGTCTAATGGAATTACTGAAACAATTTAGTCGCAGAAAAACCGGTTATCCTTCTCCCGTCAGCCGAGGACGAGCACGGGGTGATGTCATCGATAAACTTAATTTAACTAAAAACCCTCAAAAAAAGGACATCTTAAGCACTTGTCCTCCCCCGTCGGTGGCACCGGAAGGAAGCCATGCGGTGCGGCCAGCACGTAAGTCATCCCCGTAGGCATGAAGCCCGCCGGCACTGCCGCCGCCAGACACCGGAGTCAAGGAGGCGTGAAACTGAATGCGATAAAGGATCTTAGGTTGGAAATGCAATTTTCTCGATGAATTTCTATGACGCCACGTTCGTCATTCGGCAGATTCCTTCTCACACTCGCCCAGGGATACTCGCCCCCTTTTTCGAACGAAATTCATTTGGTCCTTTTGTGACTGAGATGTAATTCTATTTGCGCTCGAGTCCCGTCCTTGCTGCAGGATTGCCCTTGGACCGGAATTTCGGATACAAATAAATTCTCGAGGCGGACGGCAGGGGAGCAGGCTTAGTCCTCTTTTTGATGATTACGCAATTCGGCTTAAAAATTAATAACGAACGAACCCACTGCCCGGGGCGGACGGCACGTTGAAAGGGATTGAAAGCATTCAGTTCGGACGCCACGCCATGTGTGGACGTTATGAGGGATTTTCTTCTCTCAGCACTGCCCGAACGGATATTGACGGTCAGGCGTTTTGATGTCGGTCGTGCACTGCGGTGGTCTGGTGGACTCAAATTGCAAATTGACTTATCGTGGTTATCGCACAAGATGATGAGTTGTGGCATACTCGGGCCGCAGGGCAAGGCCATTCGTCATAGGGCCTGCTTGCGACGGTCGTGGATACATCCGCTAAATGTCTGGATGTCAGCATTAACGTCGTCGTAAATGTCACAGCCTGGCGCGGGCAGTTAATGGCACGTGAAGGGCGAGCAGCGATTCGCTGCTGGTGTTGTTGGGGAAGATTTAATGAAGCTCTTCCGCGAGGAATGGTTCGGGCAGTGAGTGCGGGCTTGAGAGTTTTCGCTTTCAGAAAGTCAGGGTTATGTACTGTGACCATGGGTGGCTTAAGTGCTGGCATATAGCTGAATTTTATACTCTCGTCTGGAATTTGTGTTGATTGGGAATTTAAGGATAATCGTCTAGAGAGATTTGCAAGATTCCAGCAGCAGCCCTATGAGAATAGTTCCGTTTTCCCATTTTGGTCTGATGTGGGGAAAGCGATTAATTGGTTAACATCCACATGTCCAATTGGCAAAACTTATCGTTCAGTCGGTCAGGAGAGGTTTTCAAATGGAGACCAGAGCCCTGAAGCAGAAACAGTGACTCATGGGATCGTCTCCCGGTCAAGAACGACTTTCGTAGACTTGGTCCTTGGCTGTCCTTACACGATCATTCGGATCGCTCTGTCCATGGCGGTTGAAACAGAATTTCTCTCTTAAGTAGGGAGTTGCTTTCTTTGGCCAGCAGATTAATTTTGCAAACCACAAAACGACATCAATACCTGCTTCGTTCCTCAAGTGCAACGTAAAGTCAACAACCACTTCATGCTGAACACCACCTGCTTATACTGCTACGAAGCTGGTATCATGCTAGCTTAGATTCAACATGCTACTAAGGTTGTTGGACAAGATCCGCGGGTTTGAAAGGGCTTGCCATCGCCTTTATTGAAGTCAAAAATGGTCTTCAACAGGGTGCCGTTAATTCACTGATCCTATATAATATATTCTTGAGCCATCTAATAAGTTCTCTTCCGCACGCAATTGCGTATGCCGACGACTTGATCGTGTACAGATTAGGCAAAAATATGGAGGGCATCACTACGCTCGCGCAGGGTGACTGGAAGTTGAATATTAACTTTCAGAAGTCGGACACCATTCTGTTTAGAACGCTGTTGTATAAATCTTCCGCGGATACAAAAAAGAATTGGCAAAAGTTCTCAATTGCTGCACGACACGGGCAACCACTGGCACAAAGGATTGTAATCAGATATCTGGGGATCTGGCTGGATCAGTATTTATATTTTAACAAACATGTAGATGCTGCTCTAGCCATGGCCCGAATAGATAGTGCCAGCCTAATAACAAAGGTTCTTGTGCTTGAGAGGGCTTGTCTTAGGGCTTGCCTTCGTCTTTAAAGAACACCAGAGTCCCAGTACAGACAATTTTACTCCAATGAGCAGGGCTTCTACTCCAACATCATATACAATAGGATGACACTAATACGAGTGGACAATTTCCTGGTAAAGTTGATTCGAGGGCCTCCTGCCAAAGCGATCAACTTCGTTAGCAACTTGATCTCAAACGGTTACAACCCCAATCTTCAGTATCGCGAGAGTGTACCTGACAACGACTTCGTCCCCCAGAAGCATTTCACCAACTAGACAAGTACAATGTGATACAAGACGTAAATGTGGTACGGCTCATTTACCACATAATCAGGTCTACTGTGGGAAAATAAAGAAATGCGAACCGATGCAGCAATCAACAGACAATCTTCGTGGCAAACCTTCGGCAGAGCATCGTGTGACCGGTACACCAGCTATATTATCAGCTGCTCGTGAAGTACGACGTTTTTTGTTGAGTCGTCAGAAACTAATCTCGAAACTATTAGCGTTCGTTGTAACTGAAAGCAACCATTTGCATGCAACCATGGACAAATTGTTGCTCATTCCAACATCTCAACTTGGTGACGAGATCTTTTCGTATCCATTGCCCCTTCATCTTTTTGTAGCTGTAGGCCAAAGTAAAAAGAACGTATTAATTCACATTCAAAGCACCCTTTGATGAACTGAAGCTTTTGATCAATAAATCAGCGACCTCTGTTGACAAAAATAATAATATTCAGACCGCTTTGCTATAAACACAGGTAGAATGCAATTTAAGCTCTCTCCTCTTCGTTGCGAAATAAAGTTAACACCGCCTGTCAATCAAGTGCTTCATTTTTTGCATTTTCATTTGCTCCCACCCCACCCGCTCTCTACATAGCTTAAGTCAGCTTATGAAGCACAAGAGGATTCGAAAATTCGACTTGTCGCTTAGGCCAAACGAGGCCAAGTCAATAGATGCTACAAGGCCATCCAGAGGTTTCTACTTATGTTTCTTGTTTGTCAAGGAGTACCAAGGATAAAATCATAGAGCTAGTTAGCGAAAGATGGAGCTCTCTAACCACCCGTGAGATAACTCAGATCAATAGTGCAAAAACAGATAAACTCCTAAAATGCGACAAAAAGTTGATACGGATGGTAATTGGAGTGCTAAGTGGCCATAATCTAAAACTAGCATGAAACCAAAATGGGACAAACATCAGTTCTAATGCAAGAAGAAGATACGCCTCATCCCATCCCAACCACTCCCCCAGCCACTGTTGGTTGGGTAGACAACACTGGGATATAATTTCCTCCAGAACCACCACGAACTAACAAAAAATCTTTTAACCATTATTTTCAAGTTCATATGCTGGACAACATGCAGAAATGATATGTGCAGGCAAAGCCTTTGGACATTACAATGGGTTCATCAGAACCTAGTGAGACATGTCTGTCGCGCCTACCCACGGAGGTAACCTAACCTAAGCAGAAGCTAACGAGCATAAGCCACCATGTTTCGAGAGCTACGAGCAGCACTCATGCCCGGTTTTTCGGTTAAGGTAGGATTACTGCCACAAATATGGACTAAGGGTAAAGCATGTATCAAATGGGTGCAGCTTCGGACCGATGTGTGATAGGATAAATTTGGGCAGCTTTTTGTGAAGTGTTTGGAGACAAGACGTTGGAGATTGGACATGAGGAAAGACGAGGATGGAATTTGTAAGGCGTTATTTAAAGACACTTCATCATCGTCACATGGTGCTACAGTCAGGGGCAGATCTGAGCTATTCAGCTTCGCAGACCACGATTGTTGTGTTTCTTCTAGACTAGCAGGCACCACCTTAAATACTGGCGTCCTCTGTACTGGTTTGGAGCTTAAAAGCGGTTCGTGTTGACGGCCACTATGTTGGCTCAAGACTTATATTAGGGACTTGTGTCTTTATGTCACCTAGTAACTGGAAAATTTGTTAGGCTTAATTAAATTGACTAACGAGAAATGGGTGGCCCGTGGCGTTTTGGGTATGTGCGTCGACCCCAACCTCGGCGTCGTAGGTTCGATTCCTGCTCTGTGCGACAAAAAACAATTTTCACGGCCCCACCTCTTTCGAGTCACTGAAAATGCTCAAAGAGTAGGTATTTCCTGTCTAGAAAAAGCTTCTCAAACAAAGCCGTTCGAATTCGGCATAAAACTGTAGGTCCCTTCCACTCGTGAGAGAACAATAGCACGCACAACACGATTGGTTGCTGAGAATCTAGGCACTGGCCCCCTACGGGCTGTAGCGCCACTCATATTATATTATATTATAACGAGAAATTATGACTCTTTTTGTCTCACCTACCTTCCACCACCGACATCTGTACAGTTGTCACACTTTTCAGTGTCAAAAAAAACTTTGAGACTCGGTGCTAGATGGTCCATGCGTTTAATGCGAACGTTCAATGTTTGGTTGAATCTTGTCATCTGTGTTAGGGCTGATGCCAGAAACCAATCATACTTAGGCAATATCAGGCCCATTGTTATGCTACTGGAATTGATTACTCGTCCACTTGGTACAAGCCCTTGCTTGCGCTCTTAGTGGCTACAGCTTTAATTGTCTACTGCTGATGCGATTTAGTTCGTTGAGATAATTGAAATATTAGGCCACGAAAATGGCTCCTGCTTCCCTGTTTCCTATGGCGTCCGCAGAAAAGTCGCTATACTGGTCAGGGAGCTTTGCTTTCTGCTGGGATTCGAATCAAGGACTCCTATAACCAAGGACATGCACTCAACCAAGTGGACCATCCAGCCGTTCTTTGTACTTGTTATGTCATTGGGTGGTGAAGCAAGCAAGTTTTGAGGAAATGAATAGAGTAGCAGGAGTTGCATATGTTACTCGCATGAAACCTTAACTTAAACATGCAGGCCAGTCCTTGCACCGGATGAGTGGTTTGAAGTTGGCAGACTTGTGAGGGATTATGGCTTGTTATTGACGGAACAGCTTGAGAAGTCTTGGAGAAGTCACGTCTTGGTTAGTTGCTCTTACTGTGTGCCTAAGAAGTAAGTATCGAAATGGAGATTGCGGGTTTCCTCATTGGATGAAGTCCGGGGTCGAGTCCCTTCGAGTTATTGGAGGAAAATAAGTGTTTTAGCGGATAATGCTAAAACCTGCCCGAGCCTGCAGGCATCAGAACATTTTTCAAATTTACCGCAGAATAGTCTCTCGTTGGAACCTCTCGTTCTGGGCGAGTTAACTGCTCCGATGGTTTGGTTCGATGATTAAAGAACGAAGGATCAGATGACATTCTTCTCTTCTAATCGCCAACTATTCCCTTGTTGGACTACTTCGTGATGTGCGTACTGTGGTTCTATCACTCCGAGCGACGACTCTAGCGGAGTTAATTGAGTGTCTACCCTTGGCTTGAGGGCTCCCCGGTTCGAAACCTAACCTAACCTAGGAGTCAACGAACCAGACACACTACCCGTCTACTCCACGGCGACTTCGCAACGACAGTCACAGCGTTTTCTACTCATGGCAACGACTGGCAACGACCCACTGCTGTCTACAGACGATGTAAATAAGTAAAAACCAGTAAAAGTGGGTGCTTCCTCTTCAATCGAATGCAGATTGAAACAATGCCAGCGCCTCACTAGTAACTCCCGAAATACAATCAGTCGACGAGATTTTCAGTGCAATTTATTCCGTTTGTTGCGCTTGTGAATTCACAATGAAGCACCGGTCGTGCATGTAATCCGATTGATCATGTAGTCTGTGCCTGCCCCATATGCAACCACTGTCTGCTGTCTGGCGCCCAGCGTACGCCACAAGTGTACCTCGCCTGCTGGCTCAATGTCCCTCGTGGATTTCAGAAGAATTTCAGACGAAGTGTCTGCTGAAATCAAAACATACAAGCCCCCAGATCCTCTTAAAAATGGAACACCCTCCGCCTCAGTGCGTGCTAAGGACCCTTCTGAGAGTAAACACGTTCGACTCCTGCCGGCTGACTTTGATCTTCCAGTGACCTTCCCTGTCACACCGCCGATTTCACAAAAATCATCTCCCCCGCTGTCGGTATCGATTCGTCAAAAGTCGCATATCCTCGCTACCCTGCGCCACCGAATCATCGTCAATCGTCTCCTCTGCGGCCGCCAATGGACGAGCGTCTAATTGAATTCCAATGAATTGCTACTTTCCACTCGCCGGCAGCACACAAGAACCGAGTGGAGCCCCGCACACGAGGAAAAACCCTGCATTGTCACAAGTTGACTCCTTGTCGGAGCAGCACCCACCACCCCCGGTGAACAGACAAAATTCACTGAATCTGATTGACGCTGGTGTCGTTTTTCCACGAAAATCACCTTCAGCAACGGCAGGGGGAGCAGCACGGATTTGCCCACACCGACGCGTGATTGACGTCTTAAGCACATCAGCGCTGCCGGACTCTGGTTACGCCGCACAGCGCTGTCTTCGGTGTCGAGCCGCTTTAAGGATAACAACTTCAAAGCGATTTGACCCGCCGCCGCCGCCGCCGGCAGAGGTTCCGTGGGTGGCAGTGCCTACCAGAATATTTCAACTGTCATGTCGGAGAGTGAAGTTTCCTCGGAGGCAATTAATAATAATTTATCTCTCAGCCTCTGCCTGTGTGTCGTGTCGTGTCGTGTGGCGTCTCTTCCGCCCTAAGCTGAAGCAGTAGGCAACACAAAAAAATAGGCGCACAGTCGGGACTGGCTGCTACGCACCGGCCGCAGTCTGTAGGAGCACGTTACTGCGATAGCCTAACAAGGCGCATAATTAATGATTCGATGTTCATCAACAGTCAGCGTGTAGCGTCGGCCCCCCTCCTGTCCTGTGTGTGTCTAGTATGAAATATTATCCATTCGCACACGGAGGTCGGGTGGCCGGCCCAGGCGAGTTCGGCAGCAAAAACAGAGCCATTCGTAGCGGAACTGCCTGATTTAGCTAACCCTTAAATTTGAGTTGAAACTTCCTTCCGGCCGACATTATGGCAGCGGAACATAATTTTTGCCCACGTACCACCGGCGACCACGCCCACCGAAACAGGTAAATTAATTTGCATATCTGCTCGGTTTATTAAAGGGACGCTGGGCGCTGTTCGCTGTTCCCCGTTCGTCGGCTGGCCGGGTGGTTGTGAATGGGGAGCGTTGAGAACGTGTGCAACGTGTCGGTTGGCACTCGATTCCCCGGTCGAGGGCTGTTGCACGACGTCGCTGGATGGTGTGTTTTGTGCGCTTTCGAAATTGCCAGGAGAGATGTGCCCGCCCGCCGCCCGCCTCACGCTGACCTGGTATCATCTATTCGGGGTGCTGTTGGGCGTGCGGTAGGGTGGTCGTAAAGTATCTCACGTGTCACGTTGTGGAATTCTAAGGGAATGCATAAAGGGTTCATAAAATGCTGCAAAGTTGCTACACTCCTACAGTTCCACAGTGCACTGCAGGATTCGGGTTTGTGGGGGAGTCGTGCGTGGAGCCACATTTTATTTTGGCTTTCCTTTCGGAGCGTTCATTAACAATTCAGGGTTCTATCTGAAATGGGGCTCTCTGCATTGACTTAAGCAATCCTTTGTGATTAAGCCAGAATACCAAGGGTTCGTGTTTATGGTTGCGATGCAATTAGTTTTCTAGAGCAGAGATTAAATCGTGTCAGCTCACAATTCGGAAAGGGACTTTTTCGGTTGTAATCTGGGGTGCCAGCACGTAACTTCATAGAATTGAGTTCTTGTCGATCGTTGGTTAGGTCGTTTTTAGGTCAACGACGATTTCAGGCTGTGCTGTGACCAATTTTTGTTCAGGTCTGAGCCGTTTTGTTACTACGGTGGCCGTCTTTTCTTTCTTTAACATGAATGCCGAGAACCTCACTTCAAACTTTAGCGTGCATCCGATTGCCTAGTTTACATCCTTCTCGGGCTCAGATTCTGGGTGAAATCTAAGACCTAAGTGCACGGAAAGTCTATTGTACGTCGCAGCGGGATTACTGGCGTCCATGCGTCAGACGGCATATCCATGAAACTAGGGTCGAAGGCAATGCGGCACACCAGGTCACCAAAACTCATGTGCTTGAGAGTGCAACGCATGATATGGATATCATGGGGGACTCCGAAGGAATATGTTCTTAGAGGTTGCCGGTTTTGAGAGGATCAAGTTAAGGTCCATCCTGAGTATACTAGTCGTCAATCACTTCTAGATCTGCTACCGCTTTTAAGAATACTGCTGCTGTGCACGATGGGACAGACAAATACATCCTTGTAAACCCTGGGCGGAGCTGTTTGAGCTATTGAGCGTGTCAAGCAGAGAGTCAAACAACTTGTACCATCAGTATCGGGCCCGGGCACCAACACTAAGGGGCGCATAATAATAATAATAATAATATGGGTGGCGCTACAGCCTGCAGAGGACCAGGGCCTAGCTTCTCAGCAACCACTCGTGTTGTGCGTGCTATTGTTCTCTCACTAGTGGAAGGGACCTACAGTCTTATGCCGACTCCAAACGGCCAACTTTGAGAAGCTTTTTCTATACAGAAGTACTCTATGAGCATTGTCAGTGACTCGAAAGAGGTGGGGTCGTGAAAATTGTTTTCGTCGCACAGAGCAGGAATCGAACCTACGACGTCGAGGTTGGGCTCGACGGACATACCCACAACGCAACGGGCCACCACCTCAGTCTAAATTCTTATGGAAACATTTGAGCGAAACGTGCAGAGTAAATTTCCATTACTAACCATTACTGAGTTACCTAGTAGAAGTTAACCCAATTCGATAAAACCACCACCAAAACCAATACCACTCTAGAGCATCTAGGAGAGCTATGGCAGATCCTAATCATGCAGTTGACCAGATCACACACACATATAGTCTTGGTCCTTATCGCTTATAAGAGATGGCTGGCTTCTGTCGGAACAACATGTGCATTGCTGTATACTCTCAAGCCATATGAGATATTTCAAACACTTTATTATCGGCTTGAAGTATAATCAAAACATTTATGAATGGAGTTCGACCTCGTTCATATGGCCAACACGAGCAGGTTTTTTAACAGTCTATTCGTTGGTCCCAATTTTCAACGACTTGGTCGCACATTTTGGCCCAAACTATCGCTATATCGCGTTCATTGTTGACTCTGAGCTCCTTCAACGACATCGACTTGTTTACCTAAACCAGTGACTTAACGTAGCCCAACAGGATCGGACAATCGACTGACACATTTCTTGAGATAACACGCTCACCATACTTAATCTTCAATAAATCGATTGTAACGTGTGCTGTGTGGCTTGTGACAGCATTCCTTTTGAAACCACATGGCGTTCAAGTCCAGTCTTGACCAAAAATAATCAGCAACCATGGCCTGATAACGCTGACCATTCACAGTAACGTGTCAGATATGACCTCGGCAAACAGCACCAAACACAGAACGGGGATAATCAGTGTCTTATAAAGAGTCAACTTGGTACTTCGAGAAAGCGCTCTATTGGTAAATTGCCTCTTGAGCCCAAAGAAACAGCGGTTGGAAGAGCACGATATTTCGCCAGCTGCCTCCATCTGCACCAAGTTGATTGAGGTCCTTGTTTCCGGGATCTCGTGCGAGGATGTCCCCTGTTGCGCTGTCCCAATGGGTCGGTATCGAAAAGTCTTCGAATTTTCTTCAAAATTTTACTTTTTGAAAATCTATTTTATCCAGGTTTTTGATCCAAATACACCTGTGTGCGCCATGTTCTCGAGTTGCATATGTTATCAAAAGTCCCATTGTCGAAAGGACCCTCTATGTCGACGAAAGCTCAGCGCGGACTCTTTCCCGTCAATTCTGCTATCCAGATTTTAATGCGTAATCGCACAGAATTTGCGGCGCTGATAGGCAGACGATGGATTTAGAAAGGAGTTGCGCATGTGTTGCCCAACCAGCCTTTTCTACTTTTCAGGAGGAACGAAGTTGTAAATTGATCTAAAGTACATGGTGAGTGAGTGGGTCCTCCCTAGCTGCTTTCTGTATGAAGGCTACACTGGTAGCAGGGATCTTTAGCACCAAAACTACCACGGCGTGTGATCTTTATCAGCTCAACTCCTGTTCCAAGTAGTAGTTGTGATATCGTTTCCTTGAAAACCCGGAAAACTTTTTACTCGTCACATTTCCTGAGAACTTACAGCCCAGCTGCAACTGACAGCAAGATTCCACAATCCCCTGTAATTGCCCGCATAATGACACTAGCATCATCGGATGCGGCAGGGTATCGAAAAATGGAAGGCTAAAACGAATCTTGTCATCTATGAGCTCAAGAGGAAGTATACACCAAACATCGCTGTCTTCACTCTGTGTTCTCTATATGGTCACGATGGAAAGGGAGACGATGAAGAAGGAAAAACCCCGAGCTCCACGCCTCCACTGTTCCAAGATGTGGGTGTGATGTGGAGGGCAAGAATCTAAAGGCCCAAGGACCGAACGTAATACTTGTCATCGTGAACGCAAGCAAACTTCGGTTGACATGGCAAGCCGTCGCGTACCCAGCTTATTCTTTATCGAGTACGAGCGTCGTGGGCAGGATCACATACGATGTAAGGCAGCTTTTGCTCAGGTTCAGAAGCTTCACGGGTCTCAGACCTATCAAGTAAGTCAGTCTCTCCATCGTAGGTGAGGCCACGGCTTTTCTGACCCACAGGCTTGAGCTCAATGCCTCCAACCTCTTTCCTACACTCAATCCAATTAACCTCTATAATCGTCGGCTTCGCAAACCGCCCCATTCATTTCATTCAAAATGCAACGAAAAAAATAACAAAAACACGCCCACATTTTGATCGACATTGGGTCCGCGCACTCTGCTCAAAGTCTATAATTGAAAACGTGCCGCAACTACTCGTGCGCTGCACTCACACACTGTCCCTCAACTCTCAAGCCACCGAAATGTCAGCTCAGCAAAATTGGAACAGCGCTCTGAAATCGAAACTATTTATCCAACGTGATGGACATTTAAATTACGCGCCACCCGGCCACCCGGGCCCGGTGATCACGTAACCCCCGCCCGATAAATAACATAAGCCCGAGGCGCGAGCACACCGGTAAACACGCTAACCCGCCGCAACTGTCCGCAAGCGTCCAAGCTGTGGACAGCCATCGCCATCGGTCCCCCGTCCCAGCCCACACAGCCAGAGTGTCCTGCTGGTTATCGCAATCAAAAGGAAGCACTCAGCGTTCTTTACAGAAACCAATTACGCCAATCGATGGCCCGAATTAACCCAGTGTCCTTTCGCTATCGCGCCAACCGTACCCGACTTGCCGGTGAGCGTGGTGAATAGCAGCAAAAAATGCTCCAAATGAATAAAACAGAACTGCTAAAGCGGAAGGAGTGACAGAAGAACGACGGTTAGTTGCTGTGGATTCGGCGGCGGGGTCGAACGAAGTCGGAAAAGGATTCAAAACCAATCGTCGAACTCAAACGCAAACAATTATCGTTGGACATTGTGACGGTGGCGCTCATTTGGAGCGTGTGCACACCGACCGGGTGCAGTGGCGTGGAAGCGGGGCGCGCTGGGCCCCACCATCGCTCCGTCGTGCAATGAAGCGCGCACTTTAACTCACAGGAACCTTGACTAGATTCAAACTAAAAGTATTTTTCGTTTTGTTTTTTTGTTTTGCTTCGTTCCGGGCTTGGTCTGTGAGGGACCCGAGAGCCCGAGAGAGAGATGTGCGGCAATTTGGAAGAGTGGAACCAATCAGTGGACACCTGGGGACGTTCATCAATAAACCGATTTGAGTCGCGGCCGCGGTCGATGTGCATGTGAGTGGATTCCACATGGAATTGAGGAGAGCTGATTTATGAGTTGTCGAGTGGAGGTCAATGGGCTCGGTGGTGGCCGGTGGGCCTTGGTTGTTTATGGGGGGCGATCAATGGTGACGACAGGATTTTGTGAACGAATTTGAGAGTTGGTTGGTTGGACAATAAGTTCCTTAATAGAGTCTTTCGCAGGTTTCTAGTGAACTGAATTGAGGAAGACCTCGCTGTCTGCCAAGAGCAGGGAGGGCGCAACAGAAATATGTTAAAGTCTCCCTGTCAACTGTGTTGGTGCAGCTGCGAAAATGTGATTTATGTGGGAAGTCTAGTGCGATGGCATGATGTCATATGGGCCAGTATCCCGTACAGACTACCTGCAATCTAACAAAAATATGACGAATTCACTGAGTGGGATATATTTTCTTTTAGATTGGCTACCTTTTTCTTAATGTTGCACAGTTTGTCAGTCTGAGGAATAAAGCCATCTCTCGAAGACTATGTAAGACCTTGACAGTACCAGTTCTGCTATATGGCGCAGAAGCATCGACACTAACTAAAGTGGACGAGGATTTAGGTCGCTTCGAGAGAAAAGCCCTTCGAATTATCGTCGGTCTCGTATGTACGGATGGTGCTTGGGGAAGGAGACTAATTGACGAGCCGTACGGGCTGTACAGTGACATCGACCTGGTCAAACGAGTTCGAATCTCTCGTCTCAGATAGCTTGGTCAAGTGGAGCGAATGGACACAAATGCTCCGGCCCGTAAAGTCTTCGACTCCAACCCCGAGGAACTACACGGTAAAGGAAGACCACGCCTACGGTGGCGCACGCAGCTAGAAGGGGACCTAAGTAAGTTGAATGTGCGTGGCTGGAAGCAACTAGCACAAGACCGGGCTAGATGGAGAGGCATGTAGGCTGAGGCCCAGCTCGACCCCGGATTGTAGCGCCAGCTAAAGAATAAGAAGAGGTTTATCAGTCTGGCCCCACTTTGGTTTAGCTTTAGCTGCTTCTAGTGGGATCTACACCTCCTCTGTAAGCGAGCACTGAATGGAACATGGAAGACCAGAGCCTAGCGTAGGGGGCCAGGGCACAGCTTCTCAGCAACCACTCGTGTTGTGCGTGCTATTGTTCTCTCGCGAGTCGAACGGACCTACAGTGTTATGCCGAGTTCGAACGGCAAAGTTTGAGAAGCTTTTTTTAGACTTTGAGCATTGCCAGTGACTAGAAAGAGGTGAGGCTGTAAAAAATTATTATTATTACTTTTTTCTCGATCTGACCAGGGATCGAACTGCGATGTCGAGGTTCTAGAGCGTTGCGGTCGACGCACATACCCCAACGGCACGAGCCACCACTCGTCAGCATAGATTGCTAATTAAAATGCCAGCACACCTGTCCGCCATGCATTCCGTTCTTTCGGCAATTTGAAAAATTCAGAGATCTACATGAACTACCCTCATATACATCAACTTTGGTCAGAGATCCAATTGCTTACTGAAGCTCGCACATCACCTTTAAAAAGTCGTGTATACTTTCATAAAAGTACTCTAAACAGTGTATTTCGTGTTTGATTACGTTTCCCATGTTTGAATTCAGCAGTCGAGAGTTGATTTGCGATCAGATTGGTTCTTGCTTCTCGAGAGCTATTACTATATTTGTTTTGCGATTTGTGGTCAGTGAAATGGTCAACAGGATGAGAACATGGTGCTAGAATTGCAGTCGGTGCTGTGAATTTGGAAAGACCGCTGTCAGGCAGACTAATCTATTCAAGATAGGCGATGAATTCCGCCATCCCGACCTGAGTGAAGTGACGGCAGCAATCGCCAAACTGAAGTTCAACAAGGCTGCTGGTGACGATGGACTGCCTGCCGAGCTCTTCAAAGCAGCTGCTGATGATTTGGTAAGGTGCATACATCCATGGCGTTGTGGGTATGTGCGTCGACCCCAACCTCGACGTCGTAGGTTCGATTCCAGCTCTGAGCTTCAAAAATAATGTTCACGACCCCACATCTTTCGAGTTATTGACAATGCTCAAAGAGTATTTCCTGTCTAGAAAAATCTTCTCAAACTTGGCCGTTCGGATTCGGCATAAAACTGTAGGTCCCTTCCACTCGTGTGAGAACAATAGCACGCACAACACGAGTGGTTGCTGAGAAGCTAGGCCCTGGCCCTCTATGGGTTGTAGCGCCACCCATATTATTATATTATTATTATTATACACCAACTCATCTGTAAGATCTGGTCGGATGAAAGTGTGCCCGACGGATCGAATCTCAGCATCGTTTGCGCGATCCTAAACAAAGGAGACCCTCTAAACTGTGCCAATTATAGAGGGATAAGTCTCCTAAATATATCCCATAAGACCTTTTCTGCCGTTCTGTGTAAACGCCTACGTAACCAGCCTGATTGGTCAATATGAGTGTGAGTTCAGGCCAGCGAAATTCACTATTGACCGAATATTCACATTACGTAATATCGTGGAAAAGACCCGGGAGTTTCAAGTTGATACTCACCAGCTATTCATCGACAATGATAAGATAAAACGGAGGATCATGCCATCGCGATCAGCCAGTCCCTGCACTGAGAAATAAAGCCACCTCGCGAAGAACCAGGATATACCTATATAAGACCCTGATAGTTCCAGTCCTGATGGACACTAACTAAAGCGGACGAGAGTATTCAAGAGGAAGGTCCCCTAAGTACGACGAACTGTACAGTGACATCGATCTGATCAAACAAGTTCGAAACTCTCATCTCAGATGGCGGGGTCTTAGAGCCAATGGACACCAATGCTCCGGCCCGGAAAGTCTTCGACACCAACCCCGATTTGCTGCCTTCCATCGGTAACGGTCTTGGTCACGCTGCTTCCAGTCATTCCATTCGGTCTTTCTCTCCTTCTCGAACCAGGAAGGTAGAATTCAAAGACCCTGCAGCGTTGTTGTGCATTCGCTCGATGTGGCCGCACCAGTGTAGTTGACGGATTTTTGCCTTCCGGACTACATCCACATCCTTGTACAGCTCGCGTTTGCGATTCGTTCTCCTGCAAAAGCCACAAGGTTGAGGCACTTATTTCCACGAGATGAACGCTTGTTCTTCATTGTCTTCTTTAGAGATCGTAACTGTCTTAGCCCTCAAAGCAAACACTCGTAGTGTTTGTCAATTTGTTCTGTCCCGAGTGTGAGGATTTAATATGAAGCCTGTGATACATCAGTATCGGTGACAGGCAGGAGTTGAACCAGAATCCTCTTGCTCATGCGCTGCATACAGTTCGTCCTTCAACGCGTGGGGCTAGGAATGAAATAAACGAGCACGGCTCTGGATGAGGCGTGTATATCATGCATTATCATGTTTCTTGCCCACAGACTTCAACTATTGCTGACATTGGCGCATTGTAAAAACCAATCGTCAACTGCCTTGTTGTTCGGTCAAACACGATCGCTCCTGGTGTTAATATTGACCACTCACAGTGAGTCTTTGTGGAACGACTTTCCGAACGGAGAAATGTCCTTGGAACCGAAGAAAACGGACAGCATCGTCTTCATCGTGAGAGCTATTTCAGTGATTTGCCATGCATTCTGCGTTTGCATTCTCATTTCATTCGAGGACACCCTCAGGCATCGTTTGACTACGTGGAAGCTATCTGCTAACTGCATCCATCTCCAGTCGATTTTCTACAGACACTCCTCCTTCCTTCCTTTGACTGCAATTCATTGTCATCAGAATCGATTGCTTGCCAGTGCCCCCAGCCTCCAGACGCACACAGCATCAGCCACTTCAACAAATGGTCGAGTGTTCAGATTTCATCGCCCCGTCCCCTTGTGGCGATGTTTTAGCATTAAAATTCCATTTGATTACACTTTTGGTCACCCCATCAAACGGAGTTCATTCCACGCACTTCAGCTCGACCCCACTGAACACGCGTCCCTCTCCAGCCCTCCCACCCACACACACACGCTCACTGAAGCCAAACAGCTCCATAAACAGTTTTCCAGTGTTTTGAAATTCAATTACATCGATTTCCCCCTAATTGTGTGACATCCACACAGCAGACACTGGATGACATAACAAATGTGTGCGTCCGCCTCAAAAGGACATGACGACAGCGCTGGTCGCCCTCGTATCGCTCGTTACCATTTACGCCCAACCCCAGAGAGCCGGCCGCACACATAAGCAACAGCATGCCCGGCGGATTTTTTTTGTTTTTTCGTTGGTTCACTCAAAATCCTTTCAGAAGGAAAAGCCGCTGCCGCGCTGTAGGGCCAAGGACTTAAGCCCGAAACAAAGTTTGCCGTTGCTGCTGCTGCTGTGTAATCAATTTAATTGGAAAGGCTTTGGCTCGTCGCGGTGTGGCGCGGTTGGCTGGCTGGCCAGCTTTTGTATCCTTTTCTGTATAATTCATCGCAAAAATGTCATCGAATATGCACCGGGAGCAGTGCAGTGCAACGCAACGCAACGCAGTGCCTCGCAACCGTCTAGCGAGACTCGTAATACTTTTTTAATGATGTGTGTGCGTGTCGAAGCCGAGGGGGGCGCTAATGCAAATCCCGACGAGCGTTTTAGCCCCGAAAACCGGATCGAAGGCTAAATCGGATTTCGAATGTTGATTTTCCGTGCCCCATTGTTGGGCTTAGTTCAATTAGCCGTCGATGGAGCGGGGCCCAGAACTAATTACGCTGCCGAAAGAACTGTGTAAACAGGTGAAGCTGGGCCGGGGATTAATTTGTAGTCGGAGTCAACACGCCGACGGAAGCCGATAGATTGACCTGGGGACCCTGCTTAGCTGGTCTGATGGAATTGCGCATTTTTACTGGGGTTGAGTGGGGTAGGCTCTTGTTTGTCAACAGTGACTTCTCTTACTCTCGACCGCGTGATGCATTCTCGAGAACAAACCTTGGTCAAGCTGGATACGGAACGAAGTGATGGCAGATGGTCTTGGACGTAATGTATTGCATTGTACTGTCGGGTGCACTGTCCACTTGTAGGGAACCAGTTACAGCTTCCCACAGATTGGTGCAGATTTTTTGTGATTTTTTTAAGTCACTCACGTGGTAGGTCCTCGCCATACACGACAATGTGGCTGCTCCAAAATTGGAGGAGTATCCGCAACGAGAGAAGCTTAGGCCCAGGCCGTTGAAATGAAGCCACATCGTGCCGTCCCCTGAGTAGCGTCTACAACAACCGCCGGAATGCTAAATAATGCACGCAGCGATCGCCAAAAGCGCGAGGACCCATTGCTACACCGAACCTCGAAAGTACTGATGGCTCTGGAACTCTTTAGACCTCAGAAGCTACTAACCAACCTCACGCAGTGGCGGATATTACTGGGACCCAGAACGAAAGTAAGGAATAAGTAATGACGAGTGGCATTTTAGTATCGTTTGCCGATCCAAAAAAAAGGAGACCCCTTTGACTGCGCCAACTATCGGGGGATAAGCCTCCTTAACATCGCGTATACGATCTTCTCTGCAGTTCTGTGTGAGCGCCTGAAACCATTCGTCTACGACATGCTAGATCCCTATCAGTGCGTTTCAGTTGTGGGAAGTCCACCATCTTCACGTTACGGCAGATCTTCGAAAAAACACAAGAGATGCGGATCAACGCCCTCCACCTATTTGTCGCCGCAAATGACAGCGTGCATAGAACCAAGCTATACAGCGCCATGACTAGTTTTCAAATTCCTGCCAAACTCGTCAGGTTGTGCAGGAGACGATGGAGAACTCCGCTGCTCCATCAAGGTCGGTAACGAACGCACCGAGACCTTCAATGTCAAAAAAGGTTTTAGGCAAGGCGACACGTTGTCATGTGGCTTCTCAATATTGCACTTGAGATCGCCCCAAACTCGGACGTCAACGCCAGGGACACAATCTTCCAAAAGTCCGTTTAATTGCTTGTTTACGCGGACGACATTGACGTGATTGAACGAACTCAGCGAGCCGTCAATGGGGCGGTTGCTGGCATTGAAGCGGAAGCGGCTAAAATTGGTTTTGCGGTGAAAGGGCAAAACGAAGTATATGCTGTCTTCAAAAAAGGACATACAACATCGACGTCTTGGACAGAGCGTCACAATGGGCAGCTATAACGTCGTGGTAGTAAGCCATCTTCTTTGGCTCCCAAGTTAATAGTGCGAACAACATCAGTATCGAGATTAAACGCAGAATAACTCTTGCCAACCGCAAGAGGCAATTGAGCAACAGAGCCCTCTCTCGGAAGACCAAGCTCACATTATATAAGACCTTGATCATCCCTGTCCTGCTGTATGGCGCGGAAGCTTGGACTATATCAAGAGCAGATGAAGACACACTTGGTCTCTTCGAGAGAAAAGTTCTGCGTTCAATCTTTGGTCCTGTTTGCGTTGAAGGTTCCTGGAGAAGAAGATTCAACCACGAATTGTACGGGCTGTACAGCGACATGAGTCTAGTCAGGCGTCTACGGATTCAACGCCTAAGATGGCTAGGCCATGTTGAGCGCATGGACAACACTGTTCCAGCCCGAAGAGTCTTCGACTCCGAACCAGTGGGACAACGCAATAGAGGACTACTACGAAACCGATGGCGCACTCAAGTGGAGAAGGACCTCAACCAACTTGGAGTGCGAAATTGGAGGCGGCTGCCTAGGGATCGTGCCAGCTGGAAGGCTTGCTGGTTGATACCCAGGTTCACCCCGGACTGTAGCGCCACAAGAAGAAAAAGAAGGAATAAGTAACAAGAAATAGTGCATGGAGCTAACTCGAGTGCGGCAAATAAGAGAAGCTCAGACGGAACAACAGATTCTCCCACTAGCAGACATTGTGTCCAGAGAACGCAACAGATACCTATTTGAGAACTGGCCATCTCGTCGTGACAATGCTGAATACTTTGAAGTTACAATTAATTAAAAGATTTTTGACAAGCTAGCCTCCAAATGAAGAGGGCTCATTTTAAAATTATTAACTTGTGTACCGGTGTGACCAGATGAGACCAGTTGACAATGGTGGGAGCACCACGCCGCTGAGATTAGTTGTTACAAGGAAGCTCCGGTTTAAGCAATCGCGTCTTCTACTGATCGAAGGTTACCCACGCTGCCAAGTTCACTTCATTCCTAATCAACTTGTTTTTTTACCTAGAACCTGATCGTTTTAGAATTCCATTAAGATGAGTCTAATGTACGAACAAGGATGTCGATGAGATGCCCCGTGTCATTGTGAATATGTGCAACGATCTCAACGCGCTTTAACGGTTCGATCCCCGGTACGACACAAACAAAAAAAAATTTTCCCGGCCCCACCTCTTTCGAGTCACTGACAATGCTCAGAGTACTTCCTGTCTAGAAAAAGCTTCTCAAACTTGGCCGTTCTGAGTCGGAATACAACAGTCCCTTCCACTAGTGAGAGAACAATAGCACGCGCAACACGAATGGTTGCTGACAAGCTAGGCCCTGGCCCTTTACGGGCTGTAGCGCCACCCATGTTAATATATTTAGCTTGAATCTATGTACTTCAACTGAGTGACAATAGACATCGCTATTTTAACTCAATGCCAGAAAATCAATTCCACCACCAACGGCATCACTTATTCATTGACTCATCCTAAGAGTATGCAGAGACATGATCACCGGTGGTCAGTCTTCATATAATGTGGTTTGGATATTAGCTGAACAGCGTCCATGGTAGTTTTAGCGGAGTTCTCAAATAATGGGTAATTTGTGGTATTCTCACCTTGCCTTGGTGACACTCACGAAGTCTGTGGTGGTTTCTATATTTGTTAAAGTTGGATCACATGGTGTCTCGGTTGCAGTTGACTAGGTGATCATTGCTTCCTTTACGCGTTTGTTTTCACTTTGTGCATTGGCCTGTAGTTTGTTCGTGGCTTGTGCGCCTACGAGTATGCTTCACACCAATGATTTGAATTCGTTAGATGATGGCATGATCGGTTTCGAGAGGAAAATTCTGGAGGACGGCTTACGTTGGAAAAGAAGGTTTGAGGAATAAAGACGAGTAACAATTACATTCGAAATTTGGTGGGTAGGTAATAAGTGGCTTAGATGCACTTAGTCTAAATCAAGCCCGTTGTACTGTCACGTGGGCTTAACCAAAAGAGGGCTTTGGGGCGGTGTGATTACTGAGACAGTCAGCCAGATTCATCAGTGAATTCCAAAAGCAAAACTATTGGTGGCACGATCGGTGCTACTGCTCGCATATACCGATGACATCGACATAGTCGGAAGAACACAACGGGCTGTGAAGATGCGACTTACAGTGAATGAGGGTAAGACAAAGTATATGCTGTCTACGAAAACGGTGCGTCCACACCGATGGCTTGAACAAAACGTCACTATAGACGGCTACAACTTCGAGTTATTAAGACACTTTGTCTACCTAGCTTCCGAAGTAAACACACGCAATGACACCATAGAGGAGATAAAACTGTCTTGGTTGAGCAAACTGATTCTTGGCATCGTCTTGACCGATGATGAAATGCATATTATCCATCTGACAACTTCTTAGGCCCTTGAACCCCCCATCTTCCTCAATAGCTTTCAAGACTCTTCAGTCCACCAACGCCCACCAATCGCTGCGTCCTCTAGTCGGTGCCACGGCTAGGGGTACCATCAGCATCCCTCCTCCTCAAGCCAAGTGGCTCAAGTTGCTCTTAAAATTGAAACCATTTTTTGCGAACTCCACTCCAGTTCGAATCAACTTTCACCGCCATTCGCATTTCCTCTGCACTCGGCGGCCCATCAGCGAGACCCAGTTTCTTTTTGTTCCCTCCTCGGCCACAGTCCACCGATAAAATCGAGTTCAAGTGATAGAGTCCACCGGCACAGAGTGCCCTGCACTTGCATCTAATCAACTCCATCCAGGCCAGCGACCCTAATGACCCGCCTTAAAAAGAGAGAGGGGCAGCCATATCGCATCCTCCAGTGCGTCAGTGCTTTCAATCCGCAATCCGCGAAGCTCCAATAACACAACTTCATCGCCCGGCCGATTTCTAGGTCATCCGCTTCATTAGCGACTGCAGTTGGAACGGATTTCAGTGCGCACCGCGAGCCGGCAGCGGATTGGAGATGACATCTGTGAGGAGCACCTCTCCATCTCGCCGCGGAACGTCTCGGATTCAATCAGCGACACCGACAGCTGGTATCGATTGCAACCGATGCGGTGCCCCGGAGCAATCTGCGCGAGTTGGCGCTGCACGTACGAACGAGAGCGCAGCCATCAGCGAGACGGGGCCGACCAGAGAGCGTTGCGGCAATCTGTTGATTTTCTTTATTTTTTCTGTTTTGTTTTATGACACTTTCACGAGGTGATGTGACGTGATACCACAGCGCACGACGCTTGTGAAATGTACCCGCTCGGGAGCCAGGGAGAGCGAGCCCCAATTACTCTTTGGAAACGTAATTGAAAGCCAATAAATTTGGAAATTTATGGAACGCTGTTACGAGCGCCGATCAGCGGTGCATGGCAAAAAAAGGGCTGGAAGTTGAGAGAGTGGCGGAAGTGTCACACCCTCGTGTGGAAGCATAAATCGGGAGTTTATGCTCCTGTCGCCGTTTAAACATGCAACAAGGCTGTTGATAGTGTTATTAAAGTGATTTTCCGGAGAGGATGGGTACTTAAACCCACAGAGGACTGGGGAGGATTGAGGTGACTTTTGCTGTCATGCGAGAAGATACTCGTGACGCATCTTTAGTTGGCCCGCTTAATGCAATTGGAACAGTCTCTAAAAGCAGATCAGGTTTCTTAGCTGCATTCAATTATGAATCCAAAGCCAGTTAAGATTTTCCTCAACTTGTGTCCGTCATTCTTAGCATAGGCGACTTCCTTTGCAGCGTGCCACAGGTTCGGAATCGATGACTTTTCGAGCCGCATTTAAGTAATACATACACTCCAGATGGCACAGTCAAATCTATCGTTGGGTCAGTAGACTCCACGTCACCTTACAGCTCATAAAATTCTTGGTTGGGTCTTCTACTTCGAATCTTCTTCGTGGAAGTGCTCTACAGTCAGGCACACTTTTTTGCCAGCTGCCTTCTCACACCCAGTTAGTTGGGGTCCTTCTCCACCGGGGTGCGCCTCTTGTTTCGTAGGCGTCCTCTGTTCCAAAAGGTTCAGATCTGCTTTTCATGCCACCACCATAAACAGGACCACAGATGACAGTAAGAGCTTTAGCCAGCTTTTGCCCTCGAGGGGACCAAGGGCCTGTTACCATTCGCTTTTCAGATTCTCCTTGCCTCTGCGGCGCTCAGCATGACTGGTCAGTTTTGAAGTCAGTTTGATTCTCTCTTGATCACTACCGAGGTAGATAATTTCAACTTAGCTAAGCAGGGTGTGGTGGTCTATGGCGTTGTGGGTATGTGCGTCGACCCAACGCACTTGAACCTCGTCGTCGTAGGTTCGAACCCCGGTCTGAGCTACAAGTATAATTTTCACTTCCTCACCTCATTCGAGTCACTGACAATGCTAAATGAGTACCTCTGTCTAGACGGTCCCTAGGGTCCCTAGTCTAGATCCCTTCCGCTCACGAGCGAACAATAGCACGCACAACACGAGTGGTTGCTGAGAAGCTTAGACCCTGGTTGGTACTAAGTATTGGAAAAAAAAACCCTAGTGAACTGCAGAGACATGGAATCCAACCGCTCTGTGTGTGCTGCCAACTGCCCTGAGCTCCATGTTCATATGAGCATACGAATGAGTCCTTAAATTCGCGTCTATGGAGACTGCTCTCAGAATCTCCTTCAAAATTCCCGCAGCAGATCGAGTTATATCATTAGCTTGGATCATCGACTGGACAGTTTATCATTCGCCTGCGTTAGGTGCCAAATCGTGGACACATTCTTAGTGACTGATAAACAGAGAAGATACTCCAAATGTCCCTCAAGGAATGTGTGACTGAATTCGCTGATCCTTTCCAAAGTAAAACTTTTTCATTCTTCAAGATTCCTACTCGAAGTGATTAGAAGTGGAAGTGTTGCCGACGACAAGAAGTCTGCGCACCATATTTGCAACGTTTCGGTTGCCAGACACGGGTCGTGTTTTTTTTTTTTTTTGACTACTCAGTACTCAACTCAGTAAGATCTTACACGTGAAGAAACAACGTTGAACAATCACATTCCCAAATTTCGCCGGAGGAAACTATTTGTTTATTAAGGTTGGTTGGTATTAGGTTGGTGTCAACCGATTATTTGACGCTTGTAAGTATTTTTTTCTATTTACTTGTTGAAATCTGTATCATATTCATATTATTTATTTTATTATTTTCTTTGCTCATGTGAATTAAATTTCACTTGTTTTTGACATTCAATTATGTGTATATCTAATGAAATGAACGTAGATACACGTACCAATTTATGGAAGCAAAATTTAACTCAGTAAAAGAGCGTTTTATTGAGAATCATTACTGAGCTGAGTACTAAGCTGAGTACTGCGTAGTCAAAAAACCCGCCTAGAGTTTTATTGTTTCTGACAATGGGTCAGCATTTACGTCAGTGGAACTTAAAGAGTTCTGGTGGAAATACTTAATTTTGCATATTCGCACAGTTCTATTTCACTCTTATATAGTATTCACAACAAAGAGCTATCTCAAGCTAAACACTGAGGAAAATATTCAGCTGCGTATTTCTACATTCTGACTTCACCAGTACACGTCGCCATCAACAGTGAAAGGAATATCACCAGCTGAGTGTAAGGATGTGCCAACCCGAAACTTTCTTAACTCGAGTTGACCCGAGTTGGAATTGAAGCGAACCGATTTTCAACTTGAGTTGACTAACTCGGTTTCACCTAATTCAAAATTGGTGTATTCCTTTATGTAACAGTCAAACAGTGTAAACAACGAATCATTTTGAAAATAACGGAGCCCCAACAAAGAGGTTTGATAAAATTGTCAAATTTTAAATGTACACTTCGAATGTCTCGCAGATTTCATATTCATTTATTCGTTTCATTTCTGTGACTCGGCTTGTCATAAATTTAACTCGGCTAAAGTCGGTTTGGACGCAACTCGGTTGACCAATTACTAGTTTGGTGCTACAGTTCTGGGTGCACCTGGGCTTCAGCCAACAAGCTTATGCAGTCAGCAGGATCCTTCGCCAGCTGCCTCCAGTTAGTTGCTCAAAGAGAGTTGTTTGAGCCATCTTGTTTGAAACGTCCTCTGTTGCGCTGTCCCCATGGCTGGGGATTGAAGATTCTTCAGGAGGAATCTCAGAACAATTTCGGACAAATTATCATCCCGATAGCAATCATATGCGTCAACGTTATCGAGAGGGTCTTGGACTAGTCTTTAGGAGACCCCAACCAGGAGTACCTGTGTGGGCTAGAAATTATGAAGGACCATCGTGGGTACATACCTGCAATTATATCAAAGCAGGCGGGACCACTTTCGTATGATGTCACATGGGATACTGGTAGCCTTATATGAACACATTTGTACCAACTGCGAACTATGATGCCAGACTTTGCAGAGACTGAAAAGGAGGACGCCGTGTGCATCCTCGATAAAAATGGGGCTGGCACCTAGCGGAGAAAAAGACAAGACCTGACCCTGAGCCTCAACCTCAAGTATACCCTCTTTCGTCGATCCGATAAACTTCGAAAAATTAAACTATAGCTCGAACTATGGGGCGTCTGAACACAAAAAGCTATCGGTCCGCAAAACCTATCTATCGAGAATTTTTGTAATCAGCTGTTTTCTGTCAATTTTGAATTTTCCTTTTCTGAAGAATTGCTATTTAAGGATTGAAATAAATAAGTGGGACAAGGGATATTTTATCATTTTCTGACCAGGCGGGCATGATGCCCTTAAGGAGGTAAAGCAATAATGACTAGACGGACGGGCCAGTCGAACCTAAACGAGGTTTTTTGGACTTGGTCCAACTACCTCGTCCTGAGTTTGCCAATGGAAGGGCTCGCCTCTCTCATAGAGTCGCATTTAAAGCACGGCTCGGAATGATGGAGACATTCGTGCCACGTGTCCACCGGACCAAATCAACATTCATTTATGCATATTCCTTTCATATTTGTTAAATACTTCATGTTTAATAAAGCCGCCGTTAGATCCACATCCTGGACTCATTGTTTCATGTTCTAAAAGTTACTTCCTGCTGCAACCATCAGCCATCAGATTCCGTAATCGGGATGATTGACTATAGCTACGACCGCGCGGGTCACGATCGTAAGACTGGCACCTTGTCGTGTGCGACGCGGCCCCGTGACCCACATTCTATGGAACTTTTCACCACCCCATCGACATTTTGTATTTGCGGATATCTTCCCAGCCAATCAATTCGCACAAAAATCAAGTCAGTCTCACTTCTCCAGCGAAGCTGAAGTCAGTCCATCAAGGTGTCACCATTGCACAGAGTACACTATCCTCCGAGTGTGTAATTTCAGAACGACCTCCAGTCTGAATGAGCGACGATGATGAGTGTGTCCAGCGCAAACAGACGCCCTTCCACCATCGACGCATTCAGTCGCAAAATAAAAGCAATTAAAGCTCTCTCTCACTCTGCCTGGCTCCGCCATCCGACTCGAGAGGAGGCGAGCATTCCAATCAACTCTTTCAATTATCCTGTTCACCCATTCAATAAGGCCAACAGTTCAAATTAATGCTCATTACGCTGAGAGCACGGCTCCGGCCGGGGATAATTGCACATTCACTTCACCGATTTATGATTGCTACCCAGTTCGCACTGGCGCGCCGCTGCCCCGCAGGAGAATTTATTTAACCAGGTTATCTAGTAAAGAGCAAACAACGCCACGCCATCTGATTGTGAGTGGCGTAATGTTTGCATAAAAAGTGCCGCACAACAATGAATAGGCGCCCGCCCATGCAATCAGGGGGTCACCAATAAAACGGTACATCGCTTGAATGCTGGACAGAAACAGAAACAAAAACAAAAAAACAGGGACAAGCACAAAAAAGAAAATAAAAACAACAAGAGGACACAATAACCGTGATTGCCGCCATTTTATAACTTTGCAACGCTGTATGAGAGTTCGTAATTGTTTACTGTTATTGAATCCGTTGATCCAAATCGTTTGTATCGGTCGTGGAGAGGTGCGGGCGGTGTGTGTGTGTGTGTGCCAGTGCCAGTGGATAACCACTTCCTTCGACAACCAATAAAATAAAAGCCTTTTCCATTTGCTCGCTGTTGTGCTCGCTCCTCGGCAGCCCCGGCGATGAAACGTACGCTGGCACAGGGGGTGGGTGCCGCATTCAACCGGGGGCGCCATTCAATGGGGGGGAGGGAGGCAGCAACATATGTTGTGCTCGTTTATTTTAATTATCGCCCGCGCCCATCGGATGCCTCTCGTTTGTATTCATTGATTGGAACAAGGACTGTCTGGACTGCGGATATCTATGGCCGCGATGTCGATGAAAAGGATGTGGCGCTGGGGGAGGGAGTTGTGAGAAAGTGGCTCATGGCGTTTTTGAGGTGGAGAGCCTTTAAATACTTTTATTTTGGAGCACCGATCGGGGAGTGGGCTGAGTCAGTGGCTGTACTTGTTGGTCCTGAAGGGCCTGATAGGGCTACCTGACGTTGACTGGGATTCAAGGACTCTCTTGACTACGAGTCTGTTGCGTGGAACAGTGTTGTGAACAGAGATATAGCCGTGGTCAGTCCGTAGATCATAGAGCCACCAAGTTGGTCTAGAAAAAAGGGCACTCACGTACAACTATCTAAGTGCCCGCTAGCATCTTCATCGAAACTCCGACAAGAGCCAACACGAACCTCTCGAACCTCTATCCACCAATTTATGAACAATTTCGAGACAGACGCGAAGGACAGTGTCGCCAACGTAGATCCAGCCTCGCTTCGTCCTAGCCCGTGGCGGTAACAGCTTGGACGTCGTCTAGACAGACGACGCTCACGATCAAAGATAGAATTGACGCCCATCAAGAGCCTCTCGAACTCAGATCTGTCTTAGTTGGATTCCGAAGGGACTCTTGAAAAACTCTCTTACCATTGAGGCAGTAGCGCGTGAGACAGTATCGTCAACGGTCAGTCAACGTCTGTCCTAGATCTTGCCACCATCCTGAAACTCGCCAAGACAGAAGACGCTAACGATCAGCGATCAAAATGACGTTCAGCCTCATCATCGAACGTCGATCAAGAGCTTCTCGAAATCGCATCTGTCTCAATTGGAATTCGAACGGCCTCGTGGGACAGTGTCGTCAATGGAGATCCACCATATGGGACCTCCTCTAGGTAGACAGAAGGAAGCCACGTTTAATGATCCGCCATCTTCTCCATCGATTCGTGGCGGCAACAGTTTGGACCTTGTCTAGATAGAAGACGCTTCTTTATCGAACGTCGACCAAGAGCCTCTCGAACTCACATCCGTCTCAGTTGCAATTCGAAGGGTTTTGTGGGACAGTGTCGTCAACGGAGATGGAACCCAGGTCCCGCCAAGAACCACCCGCCTGTACGTCCTCTAGACAGAAGGCACCCACGATCACTGATCCGCCATCTTCTCCATCGATCGCCCCGTCCTAGACCGTGGCAGCAACAGCTTGGACCTCGTCTAGACAGAAGACGCTCACGATCAGCGATCAAAATGACATTCAGCCTCTTCATCGAACGTCCACCTGGAGCCTCTCGAATTCACATCCGTCTCAATTGGAATTCGAAGGGCCTCGTGGGACAGTGTCGTCAACGGAGATCCGGGTCCCCCGAAGATCCACCAGCTTGGCCCTCCTCTAGACAGAGAGCACCCACGATCAATGATCCGCCATCTTCCCCATCGATCGCCCATCAATCCGCTCCCATATCCGCCCATTTATCAATTTTTTCGACCTCCCCCCAGTGGCAGCCACAGATCCTTCGGCTGGACCCCTCTCTCGGGACACTGCGACGCCACATTTCCACGCCAATATCTCATTCCCCTTGCGAGATCAATTTCCAGTTCACTGGAGTGGCGTTTCCTTCCGCCACGTCCCCTCGTGAGCTAATAAAACCTTTCTTTCCGCCGTTTGGCCGTCGATGCAAGGCAAAGGCTCACCGGCCCCTCCCCTCCACATTGTATCATGCTTCTGCCCAATAAGTCCGTTATTTGTTAACAATATCCAATAAATTGCATTCCAATGCACACATCGTCCACGAACGGTCAGCTTTTTAATTGCTTACGTTTACGTTTCGTTCGTTCGTACACGCATTCGCATTCGCATTGGCATTCGCACTCACACGCGTGCACCCGACCAGGATAAACACATTTCTCGACCGCAACAACGGCAGCTGGAGGACGATGATTTATGAGCCATGCACAGTTACTGCTCCCCTTTGAATGGCCAGCGCACGAAGGAGCCGGGCAACAACGAATTAAAGGAAACGGCAGCAAAAAAAAATAAAAAAAATATATAGGCCAACACTCTGCGCCCAGTGGCACTCCATTTTAATTTATTCCACGCATTGGCACGTCCCTTCGCCCTCCTTCTGTGTGTCGAGCCGACGACGACGCTCGATTCTTGATTCTCGCTCTTGTGTGGAATTCTGTGGCTTATCGTAGAGCCCGCTGTTATGGAACGCTTTCGAAGGGTTTTCGGCACTTTTCACCACTCACCCGCCCTCCCCGTGGAAGCACCGCCGCGCCGCGATGCAATCAAATGTGCTCCGCCCACCGAGCCGAACCGCGAAGCCCGGTTAATTTATGCACGGCAGATGAATCTTAAATTTTATGTAACCGCACGAGTATTCATTCACTTCGCCGGCGCGAGGGGCCGCGCTCATGCTGGACCAGCGCTGGATGCTGTCGAAGCATATGAGTGAGTCCACTTATCACATCGCCGCGCCGCTTGAGCGGGTCTGGTGTGACTGTGTTTGTGGTGACGAGACGACGGAGTCGTTAAGTGGTTACGGTCATCTCATCAACATGGTGCCGTTACATGACCTCATATCAGTGCACGGGAGGAGTGCGATGCACAAGAGGACAAGCAAAAAAGGAACGCACACAAACGGCCATCGCTCGGTGCGCTGTCCCCGATGTGGGCAGTGTGTGGCTTTGCGATGCGCTCCGACCGAGCTCCAGCTTAGAATGGGTGTTCTTCTCGGTCTGCCGTCCGTAGTCGCTCTTGCTGCTGGCTTCAATCAAGTTCATCAGAGTAATGGTGGCGTCGGTGGCGGTGGATGGGTGTTGTGTGCTTTTTTTTTGCCTGTCGCTGGTCGGACTCTGCGTTTGGCACGACGAGGATTGCACGCATGGTTGTGGCACGCACTTTGGCTGAACTGGTGTCGGAACGGATGGCAACTGGTTTCGTGATGAATGCGTACACGTCGACCGGGCGGGAGCATCGGAGAGGTGGCGATGAGGAAACGGTGAAATGCAGTTTTCGGCTGGAAGTGATTCCCTGACAGGGGGGCAACGCAATTTTTCGTCTGTGTCCTCAATCTGCTGTAACAGCTCTTCCTTTGAGCCGTTCAACTTTCTCACTTTGATGGAGATTGCCGCAATTGGCCGATGGGCCAGGCGAAAGTCTAGGAGATGAGGGCAATCTTCTTGAATCGCTTTGTTCGATCGACGATAACGCATTTCCACTTTGTTTTGGGTTCTTTTTTTTGGTGGATTTTTCCCCTTTTTTGGTAGATTTTTGTGCCTCCTTTAGCCTTGAGCTGTAGGCACTGAATTGTGGACGACGCATGGAAAGTGTTGCAGATTGTAAAGCAATCAACTAGGCTGGAGGAGGGCAATCGATTTTTGAACGATTAACGACTAGCAGATGATGTCCTCATGAAGGTTGGTAGCCATCAGGGAACTAGTGAGTGCCTAAGAGAGCTTTAACGTCATTCGTGGTAAATTGATGAGCTATGATCCTGACCCCGACAAAGCGACAGGATGGACAACGTCACAAGTGGGATTTTTGAATTTGGAATACATTTTTTTCACACAGCTCAAATTTTATTACGCAACACGGTATCGACAACATTGTTAAGCCAGAATCCTAATTTGTACTTCTAACAAGATGGGGGCACACATTGCTAGGCAATCTTTGGTGAAATGTTAGTGGAATGATTGATTTCAATAAAATTCACATTTCCCTTGGTCCTTGTACCAGATCTAACTCTAAACAGGAATTTTGTAACCTTGAAGCCAGCACCACGTATGTCACAGTACGAGCTTAAGTATAGATCCGTCGCCAAACTCTGGATCAGTAGAAAGTTCGTTCTCACAGTACAAGTTAAGTGATAGTTTCCAAGGGTAGTCGAAAAAGTCTGTTCATATTTCTAATCAAACTTCAACTCATTTTTTTCATTAAGGGAGTTCTGCATTGACCGAAACAAATGGTAGACCGATGGTGCAAGGTCAGGACTATATGGTGGATGTATCAAATCTTCCCAGCCAAGCTCTTCCAGTTTTTGCCGAGTCATCAATGATGTGTGTGGTCTGTCCTGATGGAAGACTAAGCCCTTTGTGTTTGTGCAAAAGTGGTGCTGGGTTCAAACAACTGTAACAAAATTCCTGTTTAGAGTTAGATCTAGTCAACGGAGTGACCAAGTGAAATGGGCACGACCAGGCTGAAGCAGGTCGTAGTGGATGATTCCTTTGCAATCCCACCAAACACTCAGCATAACCTTTCGAGGCGTCAATCCTGGCTTTACGACCATTTGTTGAGCTTCAGCTGGCTTGCACCATGATCTTTTTCGCAGATTATTGTCGTATTTGATCCACTTTTCGTCTCCTGAGACCATTCGCTTCAGAAATTGTTCGATTTCATTCCGTTTCAGCAAAGATTCGCAGATGGACCTTTAATTCAGTCCATTAAATTTTTCACAGACAATTCATGTGGTAGCCAAACATCGAGCTTTTTTTGTAGCCAGCCTTTTTTAAATGGTTCAAGACCCTTTGATGATGAGTGTTTGGTTCCTTGGCGGTGTCATGGCTGTTTATGTGACGGTCTTGGTCAATCTTTTTCATAATTTTATCGACTTTTCAACGATAGGTCGACTCGAGCGAGGTGCATCTTTCACATCGAAATGTCCAGAACGGAAACGAGCGAGCCATTGTTGTGCTACACGAACTGCTACAGCACCGTCTCCGCAAACTCAACAAATTTCATTGGTGACTTGCGTGGCATTCTTCCCTTTTTTGCACAAAAATTTAAAAATTTAGCGAATTTCTTCATTATTTGCACTCATTTTTGAACAGCTGTAATTTTTCAACATCTCCGAAGTTAATTGAAGCTTAAAATGTCACCTTTTCAACACCATATATGTAAAGGGTGATTTTTTAGCTATCACCTTTTTGGCAACACTGGTTTAAACAGCTGACTCACGTTTCGTGTTTCGTTTCACTGTCAAACATCTTCAGGTTGGTCTATAATTTAGCCATGAATCGTCTTACAAACGAACAACGCTTGCAAATTATTGCATGTTATTATCAAAATGCGTGCTCTGTTAAGAAAGTTCATCGCGCGCTTCTTCCATTTCCGTACGAAGCTCATTTTTGGCTCAATGGGTACGTAAATAAGCAGAATTGTCGATTTTGGTGTAAATAACAGAAGCAGTGCAAGAGCTACCAATGTATCCAGAAAAAGTGACAGTTTGGTGCGGTTTATGGGCTGGCGGCATCATTGGACCGTACTTCTTCAAAGATGATGCGAATCGTATCGTAACTGTGAATGGTGAGCGCTACCGTGAGATGATATCCAACTTTTGTTTGCCCAAAATGCAAGAGCTTCACTTGCATGAGATGTGCTTTCAACAAGACGGTGCCACATGCCACACAGCACGCGCAACAATGGACTTCGGAGTTCGGTGAACATTTTATTTCACGTTCGGGACCGGTCAATTGGCCGCCTAGATCGTGCGATTTAACGCCTTTAGACTATGTTTTGTGGGGCTATGTTAAAGCTCATGTCCATACAGACAAGCCCGCTTCAACTGACGCATTGGAAGACAACTTGAAGCATTTATTCGTGAGATACCGGCCGAAATGTTGGAAAGAGTATGCCAAAATTGGACTAAGCGGATGGACCATTTGAGGCGCAGTCAAGGTCAGCATTTGCATGAAATAATCTTCAAACATTAAATTATATGGACCGTACTATCGATTCAAATAAAGATTTCATGCATTTTTCTGAATTTCATGTGTTTTTTTTTTTTGAAAAACTTTCCTATAGCTTTTAAAAAATCACCCTTTAGGGTGACACACTGTGATTGGTAGCACTGCAGACAGACGACTCCAACGACATCTATTGACAAAATACGAAAACACTTTCTCGATTATAATAGGGACAAGCCCTTCTTAACCGCTGTATTGACTATCATCGCAAAGAAGCACATGGTTCAGGGCTGGCTTAATGGAGTGGGTGGGTGGGTATGGGTGGCGCTAAAGCCCATAGAGGGCCAGCACCTAGCTTCTCAGCAACCACTCGTGTTGTGTGTGCTGTTGTTCTCTCACGAGTGGAAGGGACCTACAGTTTAATGTCGAATTCGAACGGAAATACTCTTTGAGCATTGTCAGTGACTCGAAAGAGGTGGGCCGTGAAAATCATTTCTGTCGCACAGAGCTGGAATCGAACCTACGACGTCGAGGTTGGGGTCAACGCACATACACACAACGCCACAGGCCACCACGGCTTAATGGATACATGGTGTGGAAAATGGAGTTCCTTTGTTAGGCAGTTTTTGAGCAGAGACTCCCTGCGGGTATTGATCACTATAAACGAACGAGAGGGCTTCGTATCACATACCACACGATACGGTCAACTGCATCATCATCTCTTTTTTGGCAGAGATCTGTTGTGTCCTTTGACTAAGCCCATTTTTCAGTTCTGGCTTCTTTCATTTGACCGAAACTGCTTGTCAGAAATGCTGGTTCTTCTTCTTCTTCTTTGCTTGACGCAAGAGTCCGTTGTAGACCGACAATCGTCTTCAGCCAGAACAATCTTTCAACAGCTGCAAACGCCATTACCGCAAACACAGATCGCACACAGAACTTTTCTCTAAATGGGAGCTTCTTCACCCACTTTCAAAAGCGTCCATGCCTCCGCAGAACAAGGGGGATCAGAGTGTTATATAGAGTCAGTTTGGCGTTGGTCCGTTGGTCCGTTGGTTCTGTTACTCAGCTGCCTCATAAGCCCAAAGAAGCAGCGATTGGCAAGAGTTATTCTACTTGTCTTTTTTTCCCTGTTTCCTGCAAAGTCGAGGTAGACGAAGTCATGGACTGCCTCAAAGTTTCTGCTGATCAGTGTGATGTTTTGACCGAGACGTCGATGTTGTGCGTCCTTCCGTGATGACAGCACATACTTTGATTTGCCCTCATTAACAGCTGGACTCATGTTAGTCGTTCAATCACTTCAATGTCATGCCCACAATTGCACGGACGTCTGGAGGATTGTTCGCCTGTGCACGATCTTCCCCAAGTCTCAATATCGACTCGAAATCACATGACTTTGCGTTGCCCAGTCTAAAACCTTATTTGACATTGAAGGCCTTGATGAATGCGTTACCGACCTTAATGGAGCAGTGAGAGTTTTCCATCGTCATCCTGCACAGCCTGACAAGTTTGCCAGGAATGTCAAATCTAGACATGGCGTTGAATCGCTCGTCTCTACCATATGCCCGCTGTCATATGCGGCCTTGACTTCTTGAGTCTTTTCCAGGATCTCCCGTAGTGTGAAGATAAGGTCTATTGTAGACTTGCCTGACTTGAAGCCACACTGATACGGACCTTTCAGATTGTTACTGAACGGCTTCAGGTGGGTACACAAGACGACAGCATAGATTTTATGCGCGATGTTACCGATAGATGGCGCAGATCGGGCAGACAGTACTATTCTATTACTCTACTTTAGTTAAGAACACTAACATAAGCAATAATGACTGCTGTCTTCGCTGACTCCTGATCGACTGCTGCGATATTTTGCTCGCTGGGGGGAGAAGCCCTCTGTCTAAATAGGTCTTGTTGTGCATTCCTACAGAGATCAGTTCTGTCTGATTCTTCTCCACTACTGTAGTGGCCACCTTTATAAAGTGGTGGTTGATTATTTTGTCGCCCTTTGTGTTATTTTTGTACTTTTTTTTCCAGTATGGGACATGTGCACAGCACAAGGACAAGGACAAGACATGGTGGCTTAAAGACAAAATGACGTCCAATAGTGGAGAAGAGGGCTTCGTAGTTGCAGACGATTGCGACTGATTGAGGGACTATCCACTAACATCAAACGAGACAGTTGCAGAAGTTCGTAGTCTTACCTCTATCGATAGAGCTATTGATCACGCATCCCATGAAAGGATCAAGTTCTTCTCTTCTTAATTTTCTGTGCTGGCCACAGAAGGTGTGTTGCTCCAAAGCAACATCCGTCCTGACTTCGAAACTCTTTTGGCAGGGAATTGTTGCGACTTTGACTTCTTCACTTCTTGCCAAGATCCGATCGCGGAAGCTTACAAAAGGCGATTTAAGTCGCTTTCGACCTAAACCGGGATCGAGTGCCCGAATGCTGCTTGGAGAGATGAAATGAACAACTCAAGACAATGGACTGAAAGGACGAAGCTAAGTGCTTGCCTTACGCTAATTTTCTGCCAACAATCCGCATTTGGAACCTCATCCCACACATCAGCGCTTTTGCAACACGCACATGAAGTCATGTCTGCGCCACTACAGCCCTCTAGAAGCCTGCTCCCATTAAAATGCCATAGCAGTTCCCCCACCCTGAACAGAGATTGGAGAAGTGTATCAAAGACCTCCCCTGGCAAGTGACTACTAAGAGTCAACGTCAGACCTTCACATCGTATGCAGATGGCAAGATTATCGAAGAGAATGGAACGCCTTCTGGCTCCTCGGCTATAAACAAATTTCTCCCATCAAACCAGTAAACACGACTTCTGTCTGCATTTCTGCGCTTCGCATGAGGCACGACAATGAAAACAATAAAAATAAAAAAAAAACCCCCGTCTAGACTGGCAGAAGCCCAAGGTTTGGTTATTTCATTCCTTGCACGCATTGCTCATCACTCCTGCGGCACATGAACGCGCGCATCCCCACATCGGGTGCTCATTTTGGGCCGACAGGCATCCACTTCATCGAGAGGACACCCAATATCATTGGCATGCAATTCAGACATTATTGCACGGCATACCCACTAATTGTCCGGCAATCAATGGTCATCCAATGACAGATTCACCACATCGGGAACACACTTATTGCGCTGCCGCCCGCACCCGCACCCGCACCCGCACCCGCACCCGCACCCACCACAGTCAGCAACTAGAGAGCGTAGCCAGCACTCCAGTGTAAATCAGGACACCGGCTATCATCAAAATGAAACATTTTCCTGAGCGCACATAATCGCCGCACACCTGCAATTATGGGCAATTAATTTTTTTCCCGGCCCTCCGCTTTGTTTCGCCGGATGCTTCGCTGGCAAGGACTCCACCGGAAGTAGGCAGTCCCGTGAATTTTAATCGACTTTAAATAATTCAATCAATTTAATTGTATTCGCTCGTTCGCTTCGATGTGCAATTTTCATTTCTACTCCGACGTGCATGGGCTCGGCTGAAGGCCACCCACCGCCCACCGCCCACCACCCACCACCCACCACGCACCCACCGGACAGTAACTTTGGCTGATTAAATTGTTCGCCGTTTTCTGTTTAATTGAGTCATTAAGAGCGGCCAGGTGGGCCTGGGCTTGGGCTTCCGTGGCGGAACCGAACCCTCGCCGAGATGTCGATCGCCTCGTCAAAGGACATTCGCGGAGATCGATGGGACCGCATACAGGCGACACGCCCCGCGGCCGAGTGATGCAGGAGAGTGATAAAAATCAACACATAGCAGCGCGTCCTGATTTCCCTACATGCCCGTGATTCACTTTCGCCGGGCGACAACGCACGAAAAGAGCGAAATCATTTGCCGGACAATCGTTGCGGGGCAATGGACGCTGGTCGCCCGGACGCTGTTCCCGCTGCTGTCTGTGTGTCTGCTGCGGTTTTTATTGCTGATTGCTTACGCTTGTTTGCCTTACCGGAGGCAATTTCATCTTTCCATTGACTGCCTCTGTGTGTCGCTGTTCCTGTAAAGCTGTAAAGGGCTGCTCCGGCTGCCGAGTGATGAGTCGCCCTGACACATGACGGAATGCGCCTTCCAGCGATGGCAGTGCGGGAACGATAATAATTGTTTTCTCTCGTCGCCCGCCCGCCCGGCCGCTCCGGGTGAAGTTAATTTTAATTGTTGACATGAATGAGAGCCTGATTAACTGGTGGATTTTATTTATTGGAGGTGGACTCGCGAATCTCGGGTGCCGCGTGTGTGTCTCGTGAGTCGCGGATCCCGACTCGCTGGAGCGGCTTAATTGGCAGTGCGGTTATTTATTGTGACCCGGTTTTCCGCTGACAGGATTCAATCAGAATGTTCGAATGATTTTTGATCTCGCGTGGAGCATGGGACTGTGTGCATTTTTGTGGGAATGCCTGGTAATGTAGGGCGATCTGATTTCATCTGAATGCGAACCGCAATTGGGACTGTGACGCACACATGGACTCTTGGAGCCTTGATGTGATGAGATTCACTTTTGACTGTGAAGCTGGGCCAAGTTATTGCAGACACGGGGTGGGGGTGGGTTTGTTGGAAGTGATTCAGTCATCTATTCAAACGGGTAGAAAGAAAAGATTTTTTTGTAAAATTTACTACACCGACCAAGTTATTCTGAAATGGCCACATGGTCAAATGCTGAGAAGACCTGAGAGGACCCAAGAAGTGTATATCGACATCCAGCATACGTTGGTCTCTTTCGGAAATGCACTTGCCAGTGTCGATATAGGCGAGCTACTTGCCGCATTATCTCGAGTTTAGTTATTCCTACTAAAGTCGTCGAGCTCTGTATAAGTACGATTTCAGCGGACGACATTAAAGTGAAACTGTGCAGGTTACCAAACCTAACTCCTAGGAAGGGTCTCAATCAGAGCTAGAATTGAACATTGCCCTATGTAATGACGGCTCAAAAACGAGTGAGCCGCAAATTGCAATTGGGTACAGGCGCGAGGGTATTCTGTGAATTCTTCAAAAAATGTCTCCTACTAAGGGAAGACTGCAGCGTATTTGAAACTGCAATGACTGCAATAACTGAGGCAACACTTGTGTTGAGAAAAAAACCGACACTAAAGGCCGCGGTTTCAGACATTCTGCATTGAAGATGGTTAAACTGAGCAAACAAACATAAGAGAGATAATCTTGGTCATCTCAGAGACACTCTGCTGGCTACCAGAGCATACTGGAATCCAAGAAAACGATAGGGACACAGCCTAAGCTTGATGGGTTGGTCTAAGTACTGGAGCAACAACGAGAGCTCTAAAGCTCTGAGCAAAAAGAGATCAACAACACTGATCTTAGCCCTTACCGGTCACTGTACCAAATGTATACATTTAACGTGTCTCAGCATACAACCGAAGCTGTAGCTGAGAAAGAAACACTAGAGAACACTAGAAACACAGAACTGGAGGGTTTAAGCGGCGTTGAACTAAAAAACCGGAATTGATTGTTACAGGACTAAAGTAGGTGGTGAGTGAGTGATGGCAATGAGTCCGTCAGGACACACAATTGCTTACGAGGCGAGCGTAGGCAAATCTTTCATTTTGATAAAGGGTGAAGATGGCTGACACTATTGCTGCTTAGTTTGAACGGATTGCTGATGGGGTAGTCCTCTAAGTGAGGGCGTATTATCTCTTCAGCTTCTCTCCTCGAACTCGCGGTTCTGAGGCGTGAGCTCCACAGACGCGGTTTTACCCCGATATGAGTTTTGATTTGATACTCAGACTAATCAGGCTTTAATAGAGAACAGACATAATTGTCTCGTGGTGATGCGTTATATACCAATCCGACCATTCACGGCTTGTTGTTGGTCCCAAAGGCTATAGGGGTTTTCGCCTAGACTCAATTTAGAATTTGTGGAAATGTATGTTTAGTATGTAGTGGGGGACGATTAGTTCTTGATTCGCCTGAATCTGAAGAAAGCGGTGTTCTGCGGTCTGTGGCTTGCTAGGATCGTGCAGGCTAAGATTTGAGTCCTGTGAAGTACTATGAAGTTGATTAGCGGCATGATGTTGTGGAGATCTGAAACCCTCCAAGATGCAACCGATGGAAAAAAAAACAGCAATCTGACCTCGTTGATGGAAAGTGGTGGATAATAAAAAGGAAGTAGTGCACTGCACTGAGGGGATTGTTTTTTTTGAACGTGATCCATTGTTGGGTACGGTACGAGTGACGGGACGTATGGAACGAATTGTCGTTGAATGGGAAACAGATTACTTGATTCTCTTGGCATATGTACCTAGACAGATTCGAGGCTTTTCCTTTTCTCCCGTATTTTGGCTGATGTTTAAGGTCGTCCAAATTAGTATCTGAGTACCACCCGGATAGGGAACATTTCCAAGAGAGAAGTAGGATCGGCAAAGATGGTGTCTATCGCAGATGAGCGAAATAACACTAAAGTGAAATAATCAAAGGCCAGGACGCCGATATATGTATATGACTATAACTGGTTGCCTTTGGGTGATTTTAATTTGAATTTAATTTTGCTTAATTATGAAATTCATCGTCGTACAATTGGTTGCCACTGCTAGCTTTGCAGTAGCGCATGACCTTGTTAACATTATCGGGCTGAAGCTCATAGATTTCTATTTTCCGTAAGTGCTTGAATCGTCTCCGGATTGTTGGCATAACAACGCGCCTCCACGGTTTACCACGAAAAAATCCAAAATTGTCAAATCGCAGCTTCGAGACTGCTGATAATACGATTTGGATTCACAGCCACATTCTCATCTGTGTGCAACGACGGGAACCATGAGGCTCGTCCAGTACCATACCAGTCTCACGAACTTTTTGCAATTGCCTAAAGCAGTCGCGTTGGGTGGGTTTGGGTTACACATGACTCTCTGTGGAAATAAGTTTTCAATAATAGCGTAAAGCAACACATTTCGTTCCGCGGAGGTATGCCGATATGGATTGCTATAGAAAGTTAAAAGTGGACCGCCATTTTAGTGTCAACCAAGAGGTCGTCTGGCGTTCATGTTAAAAGACACCAACCACAACACCTTCCCGCTGGTGAGGCTGGCTACCAACCAAATATCATGGATGGCAGATCTCTATCCGGAAAGTGTATCCCTTTTAGTAATTTCCTCCTTGTTAACTCAGTCCGAAAATAAGATCAAACCGTGGTCCCAGCGAACCAATTTGCTGTTTGACTGATTGAGTTGGAGAAAACTCCCGTTGAAACACACTCAGTGGAGAAGACATAGAAATTGGAAAAGATCAGAAACTGGGAGCATTTGGCTCGTCGGTTGCAGAATTCATGAGTCAGCGCAAACTCATACTGATGTATAGTGGCCCAACATTTTGAGGAGTTATGTCCGCTGTAGATGCCCAAGGGTTGACTCTCTGACGATGCACAATTCAACCGATAAGTGCCGAATCGACATTTGGGCTTTTTTCTATACCGGCTGCTACTAGGGATATGCTCTTTTATTTTGCACCAATCTCTGACTGGTTGGTAGCTTAAAGATCAAAAGAGCGTATTTACATGCAAGGTTTCGCAGGATACAGCATAGTGCCAGCGAAGCTCTGATGACGACCAATCCCATCGTTCATCACGTAATGGAGCCGTTTTAATGTCCTTCTATAAAATTCTTAAGGTGGATATGGAAGCTCGATAATTCAGGCGAAGTCCTCGACGGGACTTTAGACGCACATTGTGGATTTAGGTGGAGCAATTGATGTGGCTTGTGCAGATGGCCCGTCGAGCAAACCGAGCTGTGTTCATGCTTCCACATTGGCAGATGACCTTATAAGCGGCAAAACGGACCACAGGAAAGACATAAATTCAATATTTTCCACTCTCAGTCGTGACTAATTACAAAGGACCCTTAAGCGTCCCGTCGAACAAACAGATTCCCATTGGACCACAAATCAATTCACCACCGCGCCCAACAAAGTGCCAGTGCCGATGGCAGCCAATAAACGCAATACAACACCCGTCGGAGCACTTGCCTCTCAATCGACGGTAGACTGTCGAAATTACTCTCCAGAGGCCAGTCACAATCGCCGCTGTTCTTTGATTAGGTCCAACCGCCACCACCACGGCCAGTCACAGCCGATAGCCGACGGCCACTGAGTGTGGAGCCCTAATTAATTTTCGCAACAAACTTTCCTACATTCGTTGCCCTCACGACCGCATCGACTTGACTCTGGGCATCACCGTCCCTGAGCGCACATGAAACCATCCCTTAGACACGGTGTCTAATTTGGAAGCAGGTGGGACGACCACAAGCGACGCCATCAACACTAACATCAATTGAAAGCACCCCCGTTCGATGGTGACGACGACGGCAACGGCGACCGAGACCCGCCACCACTGCCGCAGCACTCAGCCAACCCTAACACTGCCGATGTGGAAAGTCAACAGGTACACAGCACACACACCCGCCGCCCGACAACAGGTTGACGTCCTTAGCACCGTCCACATGCTTGTGTTACACCGCCGAGCCGGGTGTAAGTGGAGTGGAATCCCAGGGAAGCCAACACGACGGCAAAAGAACAACAAAACAGGGTCATCACTGCACATATGACAGGCGGCGGTCACAGGCGTTGCGCAGAGGGTGAAACCGACACCACGATGCGGCCGACGGGGGTGGGTAATGATGGGAAAATCGAAAACAAAGCCCTACCTCTGCCCTCTCCCCGGACGATATGCACGGCGACCAAATAGATTTGTATCTGAAATTTGTCCGTCTTCTGCATCCGAAGAGGCGACGCTGGGCCTCTTGTTGGAAGTGGAAGACACAATTGCGATCACGGAACCGTGACGAGGCCAGAGATGATGGAAGACGTCTTCAGCGAACCGGTGCGCTCCGATTATTTCCATATCAAGACCCCGTCGCCGCCGTCGGTCGTGAGGGAGCACCGAGCGCACAAAATGCTTTACGAGGTCGGCCTCACTCGCTCACAACAAGTGCCAGGCCAACGACTTCGGCCGATTAATTCACGGGACGCCCGGGCCCCTCGGCCTGGAGTGGTGACTCACAGCAAGCGGAAGTGTTCGGGCTCTTGGGCAATAATACTTCCTGGTGGTGCCGTGGATGGTGGGCATATTTTTTTTCTGCTCGTTTTCGGGGACGCTTTGACTCGGGAGGAGGCGGTGCGCGGGCAGGAATGAGAGAAAAGTTTGGAGGAGTTGCGAGCCAGAAGCAGTTTAACTCATGACAGGTCATTAATTAGGGACTACGCCCTAGGTGGGGCGAGCAATAAAATCTGACAAGTTGGTCAGGTAATGTGTGAAGCGAGTACCCGAAGTCCCCGAATCAAATTACTGGTCATATTGTGCGTGCTGGGTACAGTTAAGTGATTTAATCAACTAGGGTGGGTGGGGGTAGGTCGTGTGTTCGAGGAGATGGGAATTTCCTCGAATCACTGAAACGACCAATAATCGATGGAAGATCCACGTCAAGATTTGACGGATCGGGAAGTCACTAGCGACATCTACCGTCAGAGAGGAGGAACACTGTCAACAATTTAAATGGAGAAACTCCAGTGCCGTCCGACGCCCTGTCCATCACGAGCAGTCAGCTTCCGAACGACGAGGGGTGAAAATTCACATTTTCCCCTCAATTTGTCACCCCTTGTGGACGGTTCCCTGTACATCACGCCCACAAACTTCACACTGTCAACAAATTACGCGCATTATTTGGTTGAAAAGTTCCAGCGAGGGGGAACCCTAACTCCCTCCCCCCCGGCCGATGGCATTTAGGATCTGCGGTTAATTCTAAGCCGTTATGGATGTCATTAAACTTTAATTTCTTTCTTTTTGTTGTGCCTCGCCACCACCCCGGGCCGGTCCGGGTGGGGGATGCACGAATTTTTAATCGAACGCCTGAAGTTGACGGCGCAAATTTCTCGTCTCAACTCCGGCCGGGCTGCGGCACAAAAGCGCCCATGCTTCAGCTTCACACGCAGAAGCCGTCGTCGAAAACAAATTTGAACAAACAAACCGCCGACGACGTGCGTGTGTGTGTTGCGGGGGGTGTATCGAATTTTCCTTGAGGCGACAACGGACGGTGGGGTGGCTGCGTGCGAACAAATCCATTTAAATTTGTTCCTTGCACCGCTCTCTCTCCGCCACCCACCCACTCACGGACTTGTGCGCCGCTTGTGTGATTTATTTTTCGCCAGCACGAGGATGATGAAGGAGAAAAAAAACAGGATGCGGGACATTGATTATGGGGATGCTGTGTGATATGAATAAAATTTCTGGAAATTAAATCTGCCCTCCTTCCAGCTGGCTCCCGGCGCCGACCGGGAAAATAAAACTTTTTAATCCTTTTCCACTCTCAGTCGGCGGAGCAAACAGAATTCGTGGGACGAGGGGATATGGCGGCTCGGCGACGTGCGCTAATTACATAGATGACTGCAGCTCACATCGAGCGAGGCGAATCGATGTAACGATGCTCCGCTCTGTCCCGGGGCCACTGTCAGCTGAGAGCGCCGACTATGAATTAGACACTCATCCCAGCCGCCTTCTGTCCCCAGTCTAATGGAGACGAAGTGTCGTTGCCAGCCAGCATTGGATGCGGTCTGGAGAGATGATGGCACGACGAAGGGATTTCCCGGATAAAAACCGGGGGTCGGGGCCAAGGGATCGCAAATTGTTTGACGTCTTAAAGTGGTCTTAGGCGGCGGATGATTTAATAGGATTGGCATCGCTGGCAAAAGTTGTCAAATTCCCGAGCGCTGTGAGAACGTGAACGTGTGGCCGCGTTGTGCCAATGGTGCGGGCGCGGCAGCGGGGCTGTACTGGCTTATCGCCGACTCGTGCCTAATCGATCCTGATGAGGAATTACACTTCCCTTGGCGCACACAGCACGGGTGCCTGGAGTTGCACGTGTCGCTTGGGAGAGGGGCCCAGCAGAAGTGTGGTGGGCGATGAAAGCTCGCAAATACAACGCCTTGTGCATTCCGGTGGAGCTTGTTGACGTTTTTGTGAGTGCGCGTGGGAGGATGCGAAGAACTTTTCGACAAATTTGAAAGATGCCCCGATTTAAGTGGGACCAAAGGAAGGGAAAGGGTTCTCTGCTCTTTTGACGTCCTAAGTTACACCCACTTAAGCGTGGGAATGAGGTTCAATTGCAATGCGTTTGATTCTTCGCCTTTAAGACAGTAAAGAGGTTCAGGGGTCAAGTGTGGTTGAGGACATGTTAAATTTTCTTTGAAACTCACACTCTGAGGGAAATTTAGTTTTTGTGTGAAAATGTGCAAAGGTTTACAACGCTTTAAAGACCACTGTCCGGACATAGCAAGTGGTAAGGTATTGTCGCTGGTGGGAAATATTATCCAAGTTGGTGTGGCTTGTCTTTGTGGGTAGTATATGGTATCGCGATCTGGTCGCCCGCGAAACATTAATTGCAAAAAGCTCAAAAAAGTGGAACCGATCGGACGGCGTATGCATGTACCAGGGGAGCGTTAAGAACTCTTTAACTATCCGACGATAGAGTTATTCGTCTGACAAGGTGCGGCCAGCGGCGATACCATTTAAATGGCAACGAATATGGAAGGAACTTCGCTTCGGAAGTTCCACTCTTTTCAATTGTCCAGTTTCGTCATCTGTTCTCACATCCAGCCAACGATAGATTTTCTTGATCGAAACCGCTTTCACTTCTGAATCTTCTCTTAATTGGCGCTTATCCCTAGTATTCAACTTATCCAGAAGTTGTGAGACTGTGCTAGAAGGACTACTAGTTCCATAGTCTCCCCTAATAGACACAAATCATTCACGCCTATCGCTATTGCAATGCGTCTTTAAAAGCTGAAAATGACAACACATATAAGTAGCAGAAGTTCGATTGGCTCTAGGTGTCTCATTGCAAAAAAGATGTGGTTCACCATCGATCCAAAATGCTCACTCAGCGTGATCAAATTGAGTAGACGGACCATTCTGCCATCGTTACACATGCCACTAAACTAAGTCTCTCCGTAAAACGATTTCTGCACCTCTCCAAGGGTTGGATGAAAACTATTGCACCTTCTATGCAAACGCAATGCTGTCTCCACCCGAAGAAAATGTCATCTAGACGCCCACATTTTGAATAGCCTTTCAGACATTATTATTTCATTTATTGATTGGTAACCTTCTCCGAAGAAAGTACATGCTGTCATCACGGAAGGACTCAACATCGAAGTCATAATGGGCAGCAGAAGCCTTGAGGAAGTCAAGGACTTCGTCTAACTAAGCTCTGGAGTAAATAAGGAGAAGAACACCAGTTCCGAGATCAAGCGCAGAACTACTCTTGCCAATCGCTGCTTCTTTGGGCTCAAGAAGCAATTGAGTAACAAAGCCATCTTTCGAAGCACCAAGCAGACTTTATATACAACTCTGATCATACGTACTGCTCTATGGCGCAGAGACATGTACGCTATTGAAAGCGGATGAAGAAGTTCTTGGTCGTTTTGCGTGCGATCTTTGGTCCTGCTTGGGTTGATGGCGTATGGAGGAGAAGATTCAACCACGAACTGTACGGGCTGTACAGCGGCTTGCACCTAGATAAGCGTCTTCGGATAAAACGCTTAAGATGGCTAGGTCAGGAGAGTCTTCGTCACCGAGCCATTGGGACAGCGCAACAGAGGACGTCCTCGCACTAGATGGCGCACACAAGTGGAAAAGGACCTCAACCAACTTGGTGTGCGCAGCAGGAGGCAGATGGCGAAGGATCGTGCTAGCTGGAGAGGCATGTTGGTTGAGGCCCAGGTCCAACCCGGACTGTAGCGCCAATCGAAGAAGAAGAAGAACCTTCTCGGATTAGTTTGGTACACTCCTATAATTGAATGAACATTGTCGTACATTGCCATACTCCGTTCACTTGCCATTCCCATGTCATGCGAAACAGAACCAATACCGACTTCAAGTACATAATTAAGTAAGTAAGGTCTTAGGTGTAGGTGAAGTTAGGTTAGGTTGTAGTGGCTGACTGCTAAAGAGCAGTCACACTTAGTCTAGGTTAGGCCCAATGCGATACCACGCGGATTGACTTCTCCTAACACTGGAACCAGTTGGTGGAAGCGATTTACCTAGTGGCCAATGCTGGCAGGTCCTAGGTGTGCCTTATGTGATCATTTTCTAACCAGTTTAGTGGCGATTTCATTTCCCTTGATCCCATGGAGGCTCGGAACCAATAGAGACCTAGGTAGTTTATACTGCAGTTCAACTCTGAACAACTGAACGGCCAAGTTTGAGAAGCTTTTTCTAGACAGGAAATACTCTTTTTTTCGGAGACTCGGAAGAGGTGGTGTCGTGAACATTATTTTTGTCGCACAGAACAGGAATCGAACCCACGACGTCCAGGCTTGGATCGACGCACACACCCATAACGCCACGGGCCACGACTGTTTATTATATTTAATTCCAAATATATAAGGGGTTTGAGTATACGACAGACTGGCATTGCGAAGTCGAGAGCTAACATTTGAAAAATTACGACGCAATACAAGTTTTTTCGTTTTTTGTAGACTCTGTCACACTACCACGTCAGACGCAAAAGGCTAAACTTAAGGTGCAACCATAAAGCACGCAAAACATTTAGCGAATATACACAAATGCCTGAAAAGAAAAGTTTCGTTCATTTATGCTTAATTAATTGCGAACGATATGAATCGCTCCCTATGTGCATAAATGACAGTTCCCCAAAGTAAAAATGGACCCTCCATGGTTGGTTGAGGCCTAATTCGACATAGAGTCTTCAAGGCAATAATCTCTACGTTGGGCGTATGATGAGTAATGTGCGGATTGTCTCTAACTTATTGCCTCCTTTTGCGAGAACTAAGGCAAGAGCAGCTATCTAATATCGTGCCCAATTTATTTGGGGTTCTTGTTGTAGGTGACTGAAACTCCTTGCCAATGTAGGAATGACACAGCTTCATTCCTCAATAATGGACAATAAAGATGACACGATGGAGAAGAGGTGACCACAGTGAATTGTAATGTTGGACTGTGGGCTCTTTACTCCTTCACCAGCTAGTTGCCTGATTTTTGGTTACTTAAACCTTAAACAGGCCTTTTCTGCAATCCTTTCCTCTTAATGCAAATACTTCCCGGCCAAGCGCCATTATGCTTAATCTTCTGCTCTAATTTGCACGTCTCCGTGAACTTTTCGGTAAGTGTGACGTGGCAACCTGAACAACTGTTCCGTGCGCCAGTTGAACCGCACACCCCCTCTGACGACATCTTACAAAATGTGATTTACGACACCGTGCCAAGAAAGTCAGCGGAAAGAGGACGAGTAAGTGCACACCGACGACGACCCCAATGCACCTTCATCTGCCAACCTCTCCCACAGCGGATGGGAAACGGGGAAACCCCATCACACCTCGCAATGAAAATTCTCACATAAATTACTAGAGCAATCGAGCGGCCATTAGCTCCGACGGAGGGAAATTCATTACCCGGGTGCACCGGCTCCTAATTAATTGTAATTAATTCCCAGCGGCGGAGTCCCCTGCGCGCTATCTGGGAACAGATTTGATGATTTTCACTTTCCTCCGCCTTGGATGAGGGTCCTCCTGGCGCCCCCACTGCCACGCGGTGGCCCTCTTCAAACAGCCGAGCGATAGGCAAATTGAACAGAAAAACCCAAACAGCCACGCGATAAGCATCTCTGCCGAGCACCCGCATTACTCGTGCATTTGAAGAAGTTCACAGCACCGTGACCCGGTTGTACCTGGTCGCGTCTTCGTTCTCCGGTTTCTTCAACAAAACCGAAAGTAACCCGACCTCACTGTCGCTTCCTGCGAACCGAAGGGAGAGAGACCGCACAGCCATGTGGGGACTGGGGCGACCGTATCGTCATCCGGTGATTGCAGAGATCGCTCGCAAAAAACCCTTTGAGTGGCACACGGCACACGGATCGGGGAACAACAAGACCGGAGCCCATATCCTCGTGCGTGCAGACTTAATTGCGGTCGAATACCATAATCGGATAATCGGAGGACGTTCGGTTCAGCGGGCCTGGCCAGAGAGAGGGGACGGCACGTACAATTGATTTTTAGGTCAGCAGGAGCAGGATGGCGACGACGAGGACGATTTACATCTTTTGAGGAATTCGATGCGGAAGGAGGCGATCAGGGGCGACTGCGTCTGGCTGGTGTGGCGGTGACGACAGTCTAAGAAGCGATGCATGACCTGGGGCGGGTGCACCAGTGTGCGCGTCAGATGGCATGCCAATTATTCGAGAGTCACAAGGAATTCGCAGAAATTTTGGCTGGTGACTGTGTGTCTGGCTGAGCACGGACGAAGGGAATGAGTTATTTGTCGAAAGATGGTGCGAGTCTTGGTGTGTCATGATGTCGGGAAAGGAGGAACATGACTCGCAGATTGGCTAAATTTAGTTTCATTTCGAAGATGACGGCGCACAGTAGGATGTGATCCGTACATTTTTATCTTTGCACCTCATTTTATTGACGTTTTCTTGACCATTCAAAATGGAAAAAAAACTACGCAAATATTTTCAAATAAGCCTCCGATAAGTAGTCTCAAACATAGCCACAGGCTTTAGGAAAGACACCCAGGCTGAGAGATCATTTGCCGAATTTGAGAAGAAGGCGAAAGCATGCCCGACGACAGGAACATCAGCTCCATATGCCCCATCCACGAAAAAGGCGATCCTACAACAACTTCTTCTTCTTATTCTTCTTTGGCTGGCGCTACAGTCCGGGATGGACCTGGGCCTCAGCCAACATGCCTCTCCATCTAGCCCGGTCTTGTGCTAGTTCCTTTCAGCCGCGCACGTTCATCTTATGCAGGTTCCCTTTTAGCTGCGTGCGCCACAGGAGGTCTCCCTTTACCGCGTTGTCCTTCGGGGTTGGAGTCGAAGACTTTCCGGGCCGGAGCATTGGTGTCCATTCGCTCGACGTGACCTAGCCATCTGAGACGAGAGATTCGAAGTCGTTTGACAAGGTGCATGTCGCTGTACAGCCTGTCAAGTTCGTCGTTCAGTCTACTCCTCCAAACACCATCCGTACATAGGACACCGAAGATAATTCGAAGGACTTTTCTCTCTAAGCGACCAAGAATATCCTCTTCCGCTTTAGTTAGTGTCTATGCTTCTGCGCCATACAGTAGGACTGGGGCTATCAAGGTCTTATATGAGGATATCTTGGTTCTTCGAGAGATGGCTTTGTTTCTCAGTGGCCTTCCGAGTGCGAAAATGCAGAAGTTGGCCAACGTTATCTCCGTTTTATCTCCGCTGTGTCATTGCTGTATTAACTTCGGAGCCTAGGTAGACACTTCAACGATAATTAGCAAATGAGTAAAGTACTCGTTCGAATATGAAATCAAATTGGTGTACTGTATCCGAATATGCACTTGCATTTAGACTATTGAGCCACCACAACTATTGATCCGCATCCTACCTCTTGCAATAATTACAGAGGTATATCCCTGAGCAACGGCGCCTACAGGATCCTATCCAGCGTACTGTGTGAACGTCTGAAGCCGTTTTGCACCGCAATAATCGGCACGTCCTAGTACGGCTTCCGGCCCTGCAAATCGACTATAGACCAAATATTCACACTAATGCAGATCCTGGAGAAGAACAGCGGGTTTCAAATCGCTACTAACCATCTTTTCATCGACCTTAAAGCCGCATACGACAGAATTCATCGCAAGGAGTTATTCGAAGCGATGGCCGAATTCCGGCTGTGTTGTACCACGCTTACACATTCGCGAAGCACCGTGCAGTTCGGTTCAAAAACCTCCGAACCGTTCGAAACCTGCACCGGATTTCGGCAAGGAGATGCACTGTTGTGTGATTTCTTCAATTTGGTACTGGAGAAGATAGTCAGGGCAAAAGTCAACACAGAAGGCACTATCTTCCAGAAGTCAGTCAAGCTGTTGGGATACGCTGATGACATCGACTTAATCGCGCGGTCCCAACGCGCCGTAGTGCAAGCTTTCACAGCAATTGAGGAACAGGCGAAACGAGCTGGTCTAAGGGTCAACGAGCAGAAAACCAAATATATGCTGCTGAGCAAAAAATGGTCCGCCGCACATTAGCTAGGCCAAAACGTCACAATCGACAGCTACAATTTCGAGGTAGTGAAGGAGTTTGTCGTGGCAAAAGTGAACTCCACGAATGACATCGTAGAGCAGCAACTGGGCTCGAAACTCCTGACTCGAAGGACCAAAGTCATGCTCTACAAATCTCGTATTCTGCCAGTCCGGCTTTATAGAGCCGAAAGCTGGACATTAAGTAAGACTGCAGAGCTGATTCTTGGTGCCTTCGAAAGAAAAATTCTACGTCGGATATATGGTCCCGTCTGCGAGGAAGGCGAATGGAGGAGAAGACACAACCGCGAACTCTACGAGCTGTACAAGGATGTGGATGTAGTCCGGAAGGCAAAAATCCGTCGACTACACTGGCTCGGCCACATCGAGCGAATGGAGAACAACGCTCCAGCAAAGAGGGTCTTCGAGTCCGAGCCTTCTGGTTTCCTACCCGAACCTCCAGTACAGAGACCAAGTCATCGCGAATGTAAGACAGCGTGGCCTTGATGACTGGAAGCAGAGTTCGTTCAGGACCGTCACCGATGGAAGGCAGCAATTGCTCAGGCTTGGACCTTTCATGGGTTGCCGGTCTGATAAGTAGGTAAGTTTGTTGGAACTGTGTCTTTTGGAGATTTTTAAATTGTAAATGCCAAATGGATGAGATATAAGTTACAGATTTATTCAAGCTGCTAAGGACGGGCGAAGCAAGGCGAGTATAGGTCAACTACTTTCTTTTGCAAGCATGTGAACTAAGCCGATTTTTGCAAGGGTTGTGTTTTTATGTTTGTTGGTCCGTAGAAAACAAGAAGTTCAATATGCCTTAGCAGAAAACCTAGTTCATGTGAAAGGTGGAATCGTGTTCTATTTATGGTGTGAAAATCATATCCTTCTACGGACAAGTGTGGCGGAAACGTTGTAAGTTTGGCATAACGTTGATCTAACTTGCAAACCACGCCCTTACAAACCAGACCACTGTATGGCGCTTCAAGAGAAGTTGCACAAATAATCCAGATTTGCTGCTGTAGACTTGAGGTTGAGACTGAAATAAGGACGAACACACATCTGCATCGCAATTGCTACCTGCAACCCCCAAACGGCCCTCCAAAACGCCCCGAATCTCCCACTGTCCAGCCCACCCCTAATTGATTCCATCACCCAGTCCACTTTCAATCGCCCGCCTCCACAATCATTGTCGTTTATAGTCAAGTACTTGTCGGAATTGTCACAATCATCTCTCTCCCCTCGCCCCCAGCGAGACGGCTGCGACAGATTTCAGCCATGAAACCTGTAGCTGCCGCCTCCAAACGGATCTCAACTCGAGGCCGGGTGTCTCAAATTGTATACGCATAACCAATCCACGACGAGCGGCAATTCAATTCGGATCGCCCGCGGCGGTGCCAGTGACGGCTGTACAACCGTCCAGCTGCCGGCACAAGAGTGTCAAGCGCAAAACGTGCAGAAACAAAAACTCGAAATTACAGACGTCTTCCCCCATGGAGGTTCCGCAAGCCATAATCATAACCAGAATGACTTTAATGGTCAAACTCGCACAAATCTGACGTCCACCACACCCCAGACCAGTCCAGCCCATCCCGCCGGCTCGTTCGCGACGACAACTGGGGCGGGAGTCGCCAACTAGGAAGAGAGAGAATAAATCCCGTCAATATGTCCTGCCGGCGCGGAGTGTTTGAGTGCTTCCTGGCACATTTCCCGCAAAGGAATATATTGGTCCGTGACTTTTGAGAATGTTTTGGCATTTCTTCGTTGCCCACCCCCTCCCGCCCGCTTTTTGGTACTTTTTAATTTTATGGTCGCTTGTCGGCCGACAGGGGGGCAGTAAATACGCTCAGCAAACCCCAATAAATAATAACACCGAGTCCAGGTCGAGACCCCCTGAGCGCGCGGGGTCCAGCGCGCATAGATACCCGCCAAAGTGCCAGTTGACGAGGGGATGGTGATGGGGAGGGGGGGAGGTGTGGCCAGGAACCGACTCGCATTATCGTTAAATTTACGACGCTTTATGGCCTTTCATAATGGGATAAGGGCCTCGGGGGCTAACGGTCGCGCTCCCCTTTATCTCTAGGACTTGCCTGTGATTATGCGAGCGGCCCTTTTGGCCGCCTCCCGCCTGGCCATGTGAGTGCGACGCGAGGGATATCTGATTTTGAAAATGAACGAAGTTTTTTTTCCTCTCTCGCACTCTCTGAAAAATTTCGAGAGCCAGAAAGGATTTCCATTCCACGCGGTGAAAGTGATAAAAGTCGCCTCGAATTACATCGTTTGCTGGAGCCGCCGCCACGGCATTCCCAGATCCATTTGCAGGCCGTTCCGGGCTGGATTCTTCTGCTTGATTTGCACCCCGCAGTGGGAGGGGGTGACGCGGAGACCGAGAGAGGGAGAGATTATCCAAGGATTATCAGGATGTGAAAATGAAGACTGAATCCTCTCCGGCAGCCGGGAACGCGGGCGTGTGGATGTGGAAGGGATTAATTCGCAAATTACTTCTTGATTATTTTTAAAGGGGTTCGGGATTAATTTTGAATTGGACCGCAATCCGGCTCTCGGACCAGTCGCTCGCTCGTTCGGTCCGTGCCGGGCTAATGGCGGCGAAATTAATTGCTGTGTACCGGGTGGCGGGGCCGAGCCATTGCCATTGCTGGTCAGCTCGGGGTGAACAGATGTTCGAGCGGTACATGCGCTGGGTGGGTTTGTCTATTTTTTGCAATTAGGAGATGAACGACGATGGACAAGTGTACCAGTGTGCATGTGTTTGGCTCTGGCGGGGGACGGGTGAATTATGCCGCAATTAATCTGAGGACCTTCCGGCCGGGCACGAGAAACAAGAAGTGTTTTATTTCGCTTTGAGTAAGCTATTAGGCAAATTGCTGGAGGGGTGTAATTTTATCTGCTTAGAGCGATGGACCTTCGCGAAGGAGTTAAGAGCAATTTAATGGGAATGGGCATGGGTCCTGGTGACCTTTGCACTGAGTGAATGATCTCCTTTATCGGAGATAATAATTTTAATGTTCCAAGCAAAGTTCCCAGGAAAGTCAGAGAAGATAATATTTTCTAAATCGTTTCAAAGTCGGCAAAGAAGCCTGGGGATCTCATAGCTGTAGGCGATACTATTGTCGAAAGTTGGGCGGTCGAAGTCAACTTGTCTTCCAGCTGAACACTTCCTTAATCTCTCCATGGCTCTGGCATGTGACTTTTGGAACATAGTCCTGCCAAAATTACACGCCTGCCTCAGAGTTACGTTTTTCCAAAATCCACCCAGCTGTTAGCACACGCGGATAATATTGACACGATTGGCAGACCACAGCAATCCATCAGTGACCTGTTTGATGGCATTGAAATGAGGAAAGCGGCTAAGGTTGAGGGCAAAATGAAGAGTGCTGCTCTTAAAAACAAGCAAACAACATCGGCGTCAGAGTGCCACAATGGGCAACCATAACTTTGAAGTAGTAATGGACTTCGTCCACCTCGGCTCCGCAGTAAGCTAAGTTATCAGGCCGGCAAACCATGGTGAGTTCAAGTCTGAGCAATTGCTGCCTTCCATCGATTGTGGTCCTTGGGACGGTGCTTCCAGTCATCAAGGCCAAGCTGTCTTAAATTTGCGATGAATTAGTCTTTGTACCGGAGGTTCGGTCTTCCTCTCATTTTTGAACCAGGGGGCTCGAATTCGAAGACTGGAGTATTGTTGTCCATTCACTCGGTGTGGCCAAGCCAGTGGAGTCGACGGATTTTTGCCTTCCGAACTACCTCCACATCCTTGTACAGCTCGTAAAGCTCGCGGCTGTGTCTTCCAATCCATTCGCCTTCCTCGCCGACGGGACTATATATCCAACGTTTAATATTGCTTTCGAAGGCACCAAGAATCGGCTCTGCAGTTTTGCTTAGTGTCCAGCTTTCGCTCTATAAAGCAGGACTGGCAGAATAAGAGTGTTGTAGAGCATGACTTTGGTCCTTCGGGTCAGGAGTTTCGAGCCCGGTTGTTTTGGCAGTTCGAAGCAACGGTTGTCAAGTGCGATTCTACGTCGGAACTCCACTGCAATGTCATTCGCTGAGTTTACGTTTGCCCCGAGGTAGACAAACTTATTCACTACATGTTCCTTGTGATGTTTTGGCCAAGATGTGTGCCACGCATCGTTTCTTGCTCGACGGCAATATTTTGTTTTGTGCTCATGGATCTTAAGACCAGCTTGCATCGCCTCTTCTTCGTCTTGATGTAAATGCTCCCACTACGGCACGTTGGGAACGCACGACGAGATGAAACCCAAAGTAACTCCTAGGAAATGAACCTAAGTGACACGTGGCCGCACCGCGTCTACCCTCAAACCTAACTTGTGCCAACCGCTGTTTCCATGGACTCAAGACGCATTCTCTCTGACTCTATATTAGATACAGACCATCCCAGTATTATTGTACGCCTTGGAGGCATGGACAATCTTATAATGAGATGAAAAAATCCTTCGGCTTTTCGAGAGAAAAGTTCAGCGTGCAATCTCAGGCCCCGCGTTTACGTTGACGGTATCTGGAGGTCGGGATGAGGTGCGAAGGAAGGAAGCTATAGGACGCATGCATCACGACACACCATACAACGACTTTTGCAAGAGCTGTAGAGAGGAGGAAGAAATTGAACAGAGCAGGTGTTGAAGCTCTGCGAATGCCCAGCCCTAATTCGAAGCAGTACTTGGGTCAACACTACTTTGCAAAGCTCATGGACTTGTGCGGTGTAAGGCTGATAAACCAAATAAATTTTTCAAACGCAGTAGGATGGTTCCAGAAGTACGCACAAAATCACAGGCAGAATGGACGCAACTAGTTCTTCTAAGTGAGCCGCAGCCGCAAGGTCATAAGGGCACCCACCTACCTTTCTTTGGCGGCATCTGAAGGAGAAGATGCACTCATGAAATGTGCGTGTCAAGAGCGTAGCCAGACGTCTACGCTGTGAATGCCTATCGTTGGTCTAGCCACGTATGAGACAACTCAGTTCCGCCTCGAAAACTCGTCAACTTCCCTTCGAACTTGTAGGGCAACGCAATAGAGGACGGCCTCATCTAAATTTGGACACCCAAGTAGAGCCAACGTGGCGGGCGCAACTGGAGACAGCTGGCTCGATGTGACACTAGTTAGAGAGGCTTGTTGGTTGAGTCCCAGATCTCTGGAAGAGACCACGATAGAAGAAAGAAGGGCTCCAATTCGAGTTCAAGTCTCTGCCGGTTAAACACACTCTGAATCTAACCAAAAATTATTTTCCAGATTCATTCGGATCAGAATGGACTGAGCAACACACTCACGAGCTCAATGCCACAAAGTTTCCGGCCCGGACAACCTGCCGGTGGAGCTGTTCAATGTCGTAACAGTAGCCATGGCGCCGATCCTGTTCCCGATCATTCTAGCATCCTTGACGGAATCCCGAATACCCGACACCTGGCAAGAAGGTGTCCATGCAAAACGTGGAGAGGTACCACACTCCGGATTGCTATCCAGAAGCTTGATCCTACATGAGATGTCACCAACTGAGTACGCAGTGAACAAGCAAATGTTCATCCAATCCGGCCATATCTCGGATGAACATCGAATAATTGGTTAAATGGAAATCCTCCATCTTTCTGCTGTTCATTGACTTCCGGGAAGCCTTCAAAATGTTCCGACAAGAAGCCATCTGGAGCTCCTTTGGCGATACTTCGAACACTATCATCCATCATCGAGCTCATCCAGGCTCCTTGCAAGGTGTAGACAGCGCAGCACCTCCTTTGCAAACACAGGAGGAAGGCAAGGGTGTGTATTATTGCTTGTTGTTCATCATTGTACACAACGCTTCCATGGGAATCCAATGGTCCTTGAAAAACTCCGGAATTTTGACTACGACGGTGACTTCTGAATGTTACATAGGTCTTAGAGAAACTACACACGTTGGACCTCAACGCCATAAGAGCCGGACTGCTAATCACCGCCAAGACAAAACTGACGAGAATCGCTCCAAAATGTGACCCAGTACTCTTACTAGATGGACCACCAATCGAGGATGTCGACAAAATCTTTTACCTCGGCATGATGCGGCGGAAGGATGGATATGCAAAACTGAGGTCTTATGAGACGACGCAAGGATGGAGGTGCAAAACTGAGGTCGAGCGAGCCCACAGAGAAGGCGGGACGAGCCCACACTCACCCATCGATTGGCCACAAACAGCCGTCCAGCTCACTTAAGCCGCACTATACCGATGTGAGACTTGAAAGACTACATCCAACATTGTTCGCAAGCTTCAGGTCTTCGTCAACAAATGCGCCAGACGAACCGTGAAGGCCTTCTGGTGGGAATGGACCACGAACGTAGTGTTAGAGAAGTCCATCGCAACAGAAAAAGTGGAAATGGAGCGGCCTTGCATTAAGCGGAAACGGATATTGCAAGGATGGCCATTACTTGGACCCCACAAGGAGTACGTTCTACGCCTGAATTGGAGGCGGCTCTTGGAAAAAGAGCATCGACAAGTCGACAAATCCTGGTCGCAAGTGACGACTAGGCTGGGCCGAGATGGAGTTGCGTGGAGATCGTTCGCAGAGTCCCTGATGCAACAGCTATGTGCTATACCGCGGATCAAGCCATCATAATGTGCAAACGAAAAAGAAAAGCAGACGTCTTTTATGCGTTTGTACATTCTGAGTATCCAGGCCAACCTGACCCCTGTGCTCACCCTGTGCCAACCATTCGTTTTGTTAGAGAGTTCTTCTCAAGGCCGTGCAATCAGTCTCAAAGTCAAGGCACACTGCCAAGCCCATCGAAAAGATTAATTTGCCAATTCACTGGCTCCAACGTGTGTGACACCTCGTCCACGTGAGGACCCTTCTCCACTCGATTACGTCAATTGTTTGTGGGCGATGACAAGTTGGTGGCGAAATTGCCCGTAATTCCCAGGGAAATAGCCCAAAATTGCCGGCCTCCTGGCCGTAACTCAAGACGAACTGCCGTCCGAGTCCGGGCTGAGTGACTGCATCGATCCGTCCTAATTCAGCAATTAAGTGTTCATCATTTACAGTGTCCGCATGCGGTCGAGTCGAGTGACATCTTGGACTCACCGTCGCATGACGTAAATATCATCACGTCTGCTTGTCAAATTGAGAATTGCATTTCATTGATTGGTTCCATGAGGAAAAGACATCCAATCAGGCGTCACCCCACCCGCCGGGCGGACGCACACGTCGTCTTTGCTCCGGCCACTGGACACGGAGATGCTCCGGATTGTCTGTCACAGACCGAGAGAGAGGCGACGATTCCTGAAATAGATTCGCCTCGCCCGCCCCATTTGAATACAGCTCTCGCCGGGCGGACTGGACACATAATTCATGGGTGAGTGCCACCACAGGTGGGAGACACATGTCAGCCGGGCTAATGCAATCCCCCGACAATGTGTTAAGTTGACTTACGAACGTAGTCCTGTCATTAATTTGGTATCATGCATTTTTGATGGGGCCATCTTGAGTTGCGGACTGTGTCTCCGGCTTGAGTTGCCCCGCAGGAGGACTGTGTGGTGTTTTTCAGTCTCACCAGATGCATCTTGGACTTGACCGAGTCCACTCAAGGGGGACTCCATCGTCGTCGTCGTCGAAGACAGTCCGTCCATTGGACGAGGGGCAATTTATTTTGTGGCTGCCTTCATGCAACAACATGCATTGCACACAGTCAGCTCCTAATGCGGCTATCTCTTGGGCTGCACGCCTCCCTTCGCACCCCAGATGGGGTTTAATTAAAACCCCTTGGGTGGGGGCAGCTACCACCCTCGGCAAGCCCCAGAAGGAGACCATCAGAAATCACCGGCCAAGTGAGTTCGGATTTGTGAAATATTAATGAGCTCCCCCTCCCACACAGGACGCTGGAGACACAGTTGCCAAGGGGTGCCAGGCAGCCGGGCCGACCGAGCGGTCAGGGTGCAGGCAGCCAGCGGAACTGGCTCCAAATTGCTAACTGAGGTTTCGCAACAAAATTGATTGTGATGATGGCTGTGCTCGTTGCCATGCCGCGCAGAGGGAGTCATCTCCTTCATCGTTGTCCTTGCCGTCGTCCCGCTCTCAACCACGAACTACCACCATGTGTCGGGGTTTGGTTTTACTTAATTTCCTAAAGGAACTCGGAGTGCACCGAAGTCGATTGTCTGCCTCTCAACGGATAAATCCAGAGCAGTGCCAACCGCCACCACCCTCCCATGCATCCGACCCGACTACAATGTATGTGGTTGGTGCGCTGTGCACACGCAGCTAGCTGCACTGCTAATGTGTTCGATGTCGACTCTGCCTCGCTTGGCGTCGCCGCCTGCATCGCCCCTCGCCGCTGGTGTGACGTGAATTGGAAAAGTTCTGCTGGCATCATCGCCAGCTCCCTTGGGAGATGATAATGCATTAAGGATGATGATGGCAAATGACGATAATTACATATGCAAGATTGGATGCGGTGGCCGTGTGGGTGGCCGTGTGGGTGGCCGTGTGGGTGGTGAGTGGGATGGCGGCGAATCGGACTCCGAAAAGGACAATTAGACGCTGAAACGTCGCTCCGTGTCTCCATGTCGGGACGTGAATTGTAATCTTTAAAGTTTCAATTACCTTCGGTTGGCAGTGATTTAATTGCGCCATCCAGTCGAGTGCGGCTGGACGGTCTCTTAGTGGCACAAGCGTGACACACAAGTGCGGCCGGGTGTGGGCGTGTGTGCCCATCCGTGGATCCCTGAGGGTGCGGTTCGCTTTGTCTCGTGACCATAATCAGGTGGCAACGATATCCGTGGAACCTTATGCTAATCCTGCCGCCGCGGCAGCGGTGTGAGATGGGTGGTTACTTGGTTAGGTGATTAACTCGGATGTGTTCGTGAGGTAAATTAATTTTAAAGTTAGCAATGAGGTCCATGACGTGTTCTTTGTGATCAAAGTTAGCAAGGAGATAGTGAGAGAAGCCGTCACGTGTGCGTTGCGATCGACAGTTTTGGTGTGCGAATGAAGTAAATTTGGAGCTCACATCGATTCTTGTTTAAAGCAAGGCTGTGGAAATGGTCAACGATCCTCCCTCATAGCGTTGGATCACGACGATGTTGGGCGGGTACCAAAAGATCCACAAGAAAGGAGGTACCATCAACTGCGCCAACTGTCGAGGGAGAGGTCTTCTTAGCATCGCCTATAGAGTCTCCTCTGCCGTTTTGTGTAAGCGGGTGAAACCACTCGTCCAAAACCTGATCAGTGCAGTTTCAATCCGGGGAAGTCCACCATCGGCCAAATATTCACACTTCGGCAGATCCTGGAAGAGACTCAAAGGATCCAGATCGACACGCACCACCTATTCCTCGGCATGAGACTGCGTGCATAGAGTTGAGCTAGACAGCTCCATGTCTAGTTTCGACAGTCCTGCCAAACCCGTCAGGTGGCATGGTTGACGATAGAGATCGCCCACTTCTCCATCAAGGGCGGTAGCAGACCCACCGAGACCTTAAATGTCGAAAAAGGTTTTAGGCAGGGCGACGCACTGTCATCTGAAAAACAAGATCGTGGGAAACACAAACGTCGTTGCCAGAGTCATGATCTTCCAAAGGTCCGTTTAACTTCTAGCTTAAGTTAGGTAAGTGGTCTGCTAGCGAAATTGCCAGCACACTGAGACCTATATTGGTCCATTGTGATCCCCGTAGTCTGACTATAACCACTGATCTTCGGTGTCGGTGGTCAGAACGGGACTGGATCAGATTTTAAAACCAGGTACAAGCACACTAACTTTTCCTTTCACTGGGATTCAAACCGGGGACCCCTTCAAAAGCAAGGGCAGGCACTCAACCAACTGCGCCATTCAGCTGTTTAACCGGTAGCTTACTCGAAGGAGACGCTTGTTGGTTGAGGCCCAGGTCCACCCCGGACTGTAATATATAATATGGGTGGCGCTACAACCCATAGAGGGCCAGGGCCTAGCTTCTCAGCAACCACTCGTGTTGTGCGTGCTATTGTTCTCACACGAGTGGAAGGGACCTACAGTTTTATGCCGACTACGAACGGCCAAGTTTGAGAAGCTTTTTCTAGACAGGAAATACTCTTTGAGCATTGTCAATAACTCGAAAGAGGTGGGGTCGTGAACATTATTTTTGTCGTTCAGAGCTGGAATCGAACCCACGACGTCGAGGTTGGGGTCGACGCACATACCCACAACGACACGGGCCACCTGACTGTAGCGCCACCTTAAGTAAGTAAGTTACTCGAACGACAATGACATGATTAGACGAGCCGTCCATGAGGCGACTACAGGTATTGAAGCTTTAGCGGCTATTGTGGTTCTGGCGATAAATGGGAGCAAAACGAAGCATATACTTTCCTCAAACAGAACCTACAACATCGACGTCTTGGACAGATCGTCCTTATAGGCAGCTACAACTTCGAGGTGGTTAAGGACTTCATCTACCTCTGCCCTCAGGTTATTAGTACGAACAACATCAGTACTGAGATTAAATGCAGAACAACTCTTGCCAACTGTTGTTTCTTTGGGCTCAAGAGGGAATTGAAGAGTAGAGCCCTCTCTCGAAGGACGAAGCTCACATTATATAAGAATCTGATCATCCCTGTCCTGCTCTATGACGCGGAAGCCTGGACTATCTCAAGAGCGGAAACCCCTGGTCCTTTCGAAAGAAAAGCTCTGCGTTTAATCTTTGGTCCTATTTGCGTTGAAGGTTTCTGGAGAAGAAGACAACCGTAAACTGTACAACGACATGAGTCTAGCCAGGCGTCTACGAATTCGACGCCTGAGATGGCAAGGCCATGTAGACACAACACTGCTCCAGACCGAAGAGTTTTCGACTGCGAACCAGTGCTTAACGCAGAGACGTCCCATGAAAGCAATGGCGCCCATAAGTGAAAGAGAGCCTCAACCAACTTGGAGGGCAAATTTGGAGGTAGTTGACTAAGGATCGTGATAGCTGGAGATGCTTAATGGCTGATGCCCAGGCTCAGACTGTGGTGCCTTTAGAAGAAGAACTGTGCCAAAGGAAACCCTTGGAACAGAATCTAGAAGGTGGGCGTTAATTGGGAGGAAACTTCATGCGGTGACTGTTAAACCCACTCTGGGCTGACTTTGTTTTACTCCTCCACTGGCCCCAGTGATAAGAGAAATGACCTGGCATCATTTTAATTCATTTTATTTCCTTAATAATAATTAACTACGTTCTAGACAAAAATGCTTAAAACTAGTTTGACGTACAGTGTTACTAAAAATGACCTGGTATTCAAGGAATATGCCCCACTATCGTACTATATAATTTTGTCTTCAATTCCCATTCCCAGCTTGTTGTTTCAACAAATTCAAACCTTGGGTCGACCAACTTTTCCACGATTACATCATGTTTGTTCGTCGTTCCAAAAAAGCTTCAAGATCCCCTTCATGATCGGCAGCCGCCATGGGATCAGTGGAAATAAGATTGCCTGACTCTCCAGGACTGAGACAAACAAATCATAGAGCATTCTTGTTATATCTTGACCGAAAAGACTGGACCCAACTTACCCAGCGTACCACTACACCTTGCTTGTACAAAGGGTGAAACCATCTGCAACGCCTACTCAAAAAGACGATAACACTGCAGAGCACTTCCTAAGCCACGGTCGTTACTACTGTGCAACGAAACGGCCTCTTCTTATTTCGAGAGGTGGACCAACAAGCCTCTTCATCTAGCTCGATCAGAGCAGAGCACGTCCTAAGCAACTGTCCTCCGTGCTCGGATCAGGTAAGAGCTGATGATGAAGGTTCCTCATCGCATTCGTGAGGATCACCATGATATGACCTATGTTGGTTGCAGGTTTCTTGCCTCGTAGTACAATGGACCAGTTTCGGAGTCGGAGTGCTCCACTTTAGTATCAACATCCTCCAACCAAACAAAAAACGTTGAAAAAATATGTAGGGCATGAGGTGCGTGTTTCCGTCATCATCACCAGCATTTTCTGACCTGCATGCTCCACTAAAGGAATCGTGAGGATAAATCACGCACTAGAGATCTCCAGGCCACTCGATCCTCCGACATCGACTCTAACTTATCAGGATGTACGCCTAGGCGCACGCAGGCGATTTTTTGGACTTGGTCTAACCATCTAGTCTTGGGTCTTCCAATAGGACGCCTTCCCGATGGATTCGCATTTAAGGCACGCCTCGGAAGACGTGATGAAGGGAACATCCTTGCCACGTCCAAGCCATCGAAGCATGAATCCTTCCGTTCGGAGAAGTAGCTGCTCGACATTGAGCTCCTCATGTATTGCCGTTTACGTATATCACATCATTGACAAATTTTAGAGTATCGGAGACAAAATGGAGCCCTGTGGTACATCACCATTTCTTTCTGGATCACTGATTCAATGAATTATTTAGTAAAGCTTGCAGGTATTCAGTGGTGGCCTGTGGCGTTGTGGGTACGTGTGTCCCTACGTGTCTAGGCCCGATCCCTGGTACGATCAAACACTTTTCATCGCCCTACCTCTTTCGAATCACAGAAAATGCGTGAATATTTCTTCTGTCAAGAAAAAGCTTCTGAAAGGTGGCCGTTCAGGGTCTGCATAACACTGTAGGTTCCTTCGACTCGTGAGAGAACAATAGCACGCACTGAGAGAAATAGACCCTAGCCCGCTAGTGCCGCCCATATGTTGTATATATCGTAGGTACTCATCACTCGACTCTTGACGAAACGGTTCCACAATTAATTAATTCCCCTCGCCAGCTGGAAGGAATATCTATTCGCAAGAGCTCACACGTTTTCTCAGATTCCTGTCTGTGAAAACCTCACCACAAAAAAAAATCCCTGAAACTGGAGCCTCTGATTTTATTGGAAACGGATTAAGAAGTCCTTCGGCATTTCCAGAGAAAAGTTTTGTTCGCATTCGTTGGTACAGTTTTCATTGACGGCGATGTGCGTGGGGGGTCAACCATCATTTGTGTGGGTTCTACGCACGTGACAGTTTACTTTGCGGCCAATGAACTCGATATTGAGCACAGAAATAGAACCGCAAAGGGAGGACTGGTTCTGGAACTCTCTCACATTTGTTCGAAAGTAACCTGTTCCCATAGCAGCCGTGTATCAACCTTAAAACTGCCTCGCACATCTTTTTGAATTCGTGTACGTTGAACAGCTAAATGATTCAGGATGCCATAAGACGCCATAAGACGTTTGCTGTGACAAGTGATATTCGCAAAAGTACCAACAATCACCACCACCGAATTACCACCTCCAACTGAATCCTACCCTCCACCAGACCCATTCACACTGCTTCATCAAACATCATTGCAAGTCAAGACCTCGGAGCAATCACCCTTGGCACAAAAAGCCTCCCCACCCCACCCCGACACCAACTCAAAAGGGATCGAATTAAACTTTAAAATCCTTGCTGAGCCCCAATCCGCCGAGAGAACAATCACCATCCATCAGACGCAATTAGTTCCAATCAACAATTTCCATCTCCCGACCAGCACCCCCGATCGGTCCTCAACCGCACCCACTCCCCCGCCCGGCAAGACCCCCGTTAAGTGATTTTCAAATGAGAAAACTTCTACCGAAATATGTGGTCGTGCTCATTACATTCGTCTTCCAGAGGAGTCAGTCGGCGTTGCCGCCGCGCGCCGCTTCACCAGTGCACAAGGAATGCATTAACGAAATCTTAAGGAGGAGCAAGCCAACACCCACCCACACACACCGTTCCGATGGAGGTCCTTAAACGAGTGGAGAAATTTCTTTAAAGTCATTCGCACACACACTCTCCCCCTCTCTCTCTCTCTCTCTGGCCAGGATGTGTACTCGGTTTTAGATTCATGACGGCTTTGATGGGCAATAAACGGGCGCACATACGTGCTCATATGGCCGCGAACAACACCGAAGAGCACAGTCTTCACTTCGACGACTACAGCAACAATAACCGCATTATTATCGGCAATCCTTGGGGCTGCGAGGAGTGCGGAGTGCATGCAGCGTGGGCAGAGCCAGCACAAGGGCAGAGTCCTTTTAGTGGAAATGGAAAAACTTTGCCCTTATTGGCAAACACTTGAAGGAGTTTTCCTATTTATTAACCGCACATATGGAGAATTGAATGGATCATACACTGAGCGACGAGAAGTTCGGTGCATTTGGTGTTGTTCACTTGGTTTGATGGGGATGATGGGTCTGTTGCGTGAGCAATCCAGGGGGCGTTCTTTGTCTAGGTGGAGCTCAGATGAGAGGTTCATTAAAGGAGTCTTTAAGCCTTCTGTCGCCTATAGTGACGAAAGTCATTGAAATGGCTTACAGATGATCTAAACCGGACACTCTGTCAGCCCAGGCTAAGCTGTGCATCAGGCAAGACTCTTCGGCATCACAACAGGACGTTGCCCAATCGAAATGCAAGCTCAAAGGATAGCTGTCCCCATCCTGAATGGCAAGACGCTACATGGATGGAGAGAAGGAGGAGATCACACATCATCTCCACTGCTCCTTAAGTGGTCTGGCTGACCGTAGGAAACACACTTAGCACCGTACTTTTTCAGCAATTTGAGCGAACAGCAGTACCGTCTGGTTTTTAGCTAAGTAACCATGTGAGATCAAACATATTATGGGGCGGGAAGGATTAGGAAACCGGAATGACAACAGCGACAGATTCGGTGAACGCAAGTCGTCTTGTCATGGGGAGCACAAGGCTTGCCATAAAATCAGTTGAGTGCCAATTGACAAACATACAACTCCCAACAAAATCGACCAAATTGCCATCATTTGGACAGACTAGAAGCGGACACAGGGTTAGGTACGTTAGATCGCCATTTTATGTTTGCTACTGTCCAATAAGGCACTGCTGCCGTTCAAGGACATAACGACACAAGAATACCTAGGTTCACCGTGACCGACTCAGAGCTTCCACAGTTCGATAAGAACTAAGTGACCATCACTCACGTGGAGTGGAAACAATCAGCAACTCACTGCCCGCCACCATTCAAGGTCATTGGTGTGCTGTGAAAACTGTTTTCAAGACTGAAGGGATTGTCGGTCGTTCTCACTGGAAGCTCTAGAACGTGGCTTTCCGAGGATAACTGGATCAGCGAACGGAAACAGAAAAAGGTTCCAAGTGCAGCTCCATCAAAAGGGGAGATCGAGCTAGAGTCCCTATATCGCATGAAGATAAGATATGTGCAGCAAAGCGTGAGATGTGATAAGCGCAGTCATCATCAATGCGTTGGAGGCGCAAGCAGAAGCCTCAACAGAGAGGTGCGACATCCAAACCATTTACAGAATTACTAAGGAGCTTATAGGTGGCGGAAGATCTTCTCAACACCTATTAAAAGGCTTAGACGTTTCGTTGCTAATATCGGATGAGGATCAACTGGTTCTGATTCGGTTCTAAACCGAGTAACTATATGCACCCAAGTCAGACTGAAGTGTCAGTAGAAAGAATTTCCCGAATTCGTACCACAACCCACTGTAAGGAAGCACTGAAAACAAATAAGACTCTGCGGAACGATACGGAGCTACGGCAACGTTATCAGCAGAGCTACTCTTCTCACTGATCTGGAGGGGCTAAGGTGAGAGTTTTCCGGACTAGTGACTGAACCTGGAGAGGTACCAGCGTTAGTGATGTAAACTTTCGAATAAGAACTGTCTAGTTATTCGATGTTTGCAAACTATTCATTTATTCGATAGTTGAAAATTGTTCATTCATCAAAAAAAAAATATTCAATTGCTTTCACTTGTATGGCTACTTCAAGCTTCGAGCTGCTCTGAGCTAGAAATTGTGTGTATTAATCGCTGAGAGCGAATTTTGTGTAAGCATTCACACATTGCCAAAATATTTGCATGACAGATTGTTCACGTATATGGTTTGGTTCGAGTCGATAATTCGATTCAGTTGGGAAATGAGTTCGAATACTTTTTTTCACTAAATGAACGATTGGTTCACTTGTATGATACAAAAAGGTTTTTTAGTTTTTGTGATTTCTTATTTGTGATATACCGAGGACTAGGTTTCCATGGGAACCTGAAAAAAATCTGTACCTCTTAACACAAAAAACAAAAGTGGGTAATGTGGAAACAGAGTAGCACCCCCAATCCTGCTCATACGAGCTTAACCCCGCAGTATGTGAATGAATGAATGAATAAAACTATTCGATAGTTGAAATCATGCAGTTACTAACTATCGATAGTGCAATTCATTCGATAGTTCCCATCACTAACCAGCGTTCTGCCTGGTGTGGCCAAGATAATATATACCTAAGATAATCCTACAGGGAATCAAAGATCACCTCGAAGACAGACTCGACGCCTAACAAGCAGGTCACCACTTATGAACAGGCAGATTTCTGCTGTGTCGAGCTTTGTGGATCATCATCACCACTTCACCTGCTGTTAATCGATTTTGAAAAAGCGTTTGAGAGTGTCAATTCGAAATTTATGTGGCAAGCCTTACACAGGAGAGGCATTCCTGGTAACTTGGGTTCACATGTCACGTCTCACGCGGAGGGAGGCTATCTGAGGAATTCGTAGTACAAAGTGGGGTTGGGCAAGGCTGCATATTATCACCAATACTGTTTCCATTGGTGTTCAGTGATGTGCTGAAGGCAGCCTTGTCAACAGGAAATGGAGACTGTTACATCTGAAGTCAAAGGCCTTTTGTCTCGCAGAATAATGAAGCTTCTCCAAATGACAACAAATGCGGAGAGGGAAGCGGACGTCGTTGGACTAAAAATTAACTCGGCAGAAATATGTAAAACTGGTAAAACTGATCAGACTAAGAGCAAACTCATCAACTCACATGTGTATTGCTGAACAGCCGGTTGAGAGGTAGAGAGTTTGCTAATCTGATATCTTCGAAATAGTACATTACTTACCAAAAGCCGCGTTGGGCATGCAATCCACTGCAATCAGTTTGAACACTCAGTTACGACTGTTCCGTTCCAACGTTGAATCTGTGATACTACATGGATTTGGTCCCTGTAGGGTGACCACCACTATCACAGGGCAGCTACAAGCGTTTGTCAATAGGGGTCTACACCACATTTTAAGGATGTTCTTGCTAAGCCGTACCTCTAACGAACAGCTTTGTCGGAGAACGGGCCATGAGCCTATAAGCACAATCATAAGACGACACACAGACACAGTGAGAGTGAAAGAAAAGGTATTTGGAAAAAGGTTTTAGCATTTTTTGATGTGTACATATACTCTGCTCTTATTTACAACCAATCAAAGTAAACAAATTATTTATAAATAAAATTTTGGAGCATATTTTAAGCAAAAGCTTACATGCTTCTTAAGATACATTTTATATCTTTGTATCCCATTTTATGGGTATAATTTTCAATATCTAAAATGAAAGTACCATCAAAGAAAGGTACCAAAAACAAGATTTGATGCATAGTCCTTGAGTTTCAAAATGTCCTACGCGTAGCGGTCTACGCCAATGTGTGCTTCGGGCTTTCAAGTTGTGTCACAGAAGACATCAACTGCATATTTTTGCATGTTTCGGAGTTATGTTCAAATTAGTGTCGCTGCATCAGATTAAAACAAAAACACGTTTTTCACTTTGGTCATGCTAGAAAAGTTACAATTTTTTGGTTAATAATATGCGTGTTTTTTTGACTAGTCAGTAATCAGCTTAGCAAGATTTCACACGGGAAGCGACAACAAAATAACTCACTGAGTTAAGACTCCTAAGTAAAATTTCACTGTCATCACTGACTAGGACGTGTTAAAACATCATAATCATAGATGGTGACAGAGGAAACTATTTGTTTACTAAAGGTTGGTATCACTCGATTATTTGACATTTGTAAGTGTTTTATTTTTCTATTAACTTGTTGATGCTACTTGTACAAATGTATAACATATCAAATCATTCAATCAACACACGTACCAGCTTTTGGAAGAAAAATTTAACTCAGCAAAAAAGCGTTTTATTGAGAATCATTAGTAAGCTGAGTACTGACCAGTCAAAAAACACGCCTATTCCTTAACAGGAGACTTAGTAGCTCTGAAAAAGTGAACCACGCGCTAGTCATGGTGTAAGAATCATATCCATCTACTGAAAAATTTGGCCCCGGAGCCTCTTTATGTTGGCACTATGTTGACCTAAGTTGCAAACTACACATTGTGCAAGAGGGATTGAATTGATGCTTAGTAAAAAAGAGTCAGTTTTGAAATCTTAATAACTCGAAGTGGGGAAGATCAATTGCTTATTGTGGTAAAGTTAAATATAAATACGAAATGGGAGTAAAATGGATTCAATCGCAATTCAGAATTTATTTCGCTCTCCCATACAAACCAGCCCATTAGGCGACGTGGCCACAATCTACGAAAGGGTGACAGGTCCATAGCTAACCAAACTATGCAATAGAACCCGCTTACCCAACATGGCAGGTTGCCTAGCATTCCTAGGAGAACGTGCCGCATAGCAGTTAAGAAGAAGATCAAGGCAACTGGCAAAAAGTTGTTAAGATGAGGCACATGTCTAGAAACCGCACTCGGTGGCGCGTATGCATTGTAGAGGCCTTAGTATCCACAAGGGGATACATGACATATACGTAAGTTTAGAACGCAGTACAACAGATAAGCCTTTTCTTAGTTCGATGGGTGGACCAACAAGCCTCTCCATCTAGCTCTATCAGACGGCTAGCTGGGTTGTCCTTTTCCACTTTAGACGCGCGATTCTAGGTCCGTTCTAAGCCGAAAGCTCTTCGGGCCGGAGCCAGACTCGCATGGCCTAGCCTGCTAAAACGGATTCCTAGATCCCTTAAAACGCATTATCGTCCCGCCACCGACGGCTGCCATCAACATCGCCACCATCAACCACTTATTCTCAAACCGAACCCATGTCCCCGTCGCTGACTGTCAACAAAAAAGTGAACTAGGGAAAAAATTCAAATGATTGAAGGGCAACCAATATAAAAGTCGAACCGAAACTTCTTGCACCCGAGAGAAACTACTAACCCGGTTTGCGAAGCGCTGACTGCTCCCGGCTATCCCTCGCCGCAGGACGCCCATTCATTGGGTTCATCCCTAGCACGGCTTTGGGCGAAACTAACTAATGGATTCAATTCAACTTTGTCTAATGGATTTTCTTGACCCCAAAAATTGGCCGCTACTTCCACAACGACCGCAAGGATCTCGGCAGCATCGCTTCGGTGTGTGCACGAGGTTGTGTGCGGGTGCGTGTGGGTGAGAGTGAGTCAAAGTCATGCCGCCTGTTACATGCGGTGTCTGTTGATGGCGAGTGCATTGGAGGACACACACACACAGAGCGGTGGCAGAAGTGCAAGGAACATTTCTGGTGGCTGGACCACAGATGAGACTGGATTTCTGGTGGCCGAGTATTGCATCATAAGGAAGAGGAGGATGCGCGGGAATGTTTCTTTGGCTAACATAATTAAGGCCAAACATTCATTAGGCCGTAATGAATGGGATTGTTTGCGCCGACCTGGATGCGGTGCGCACACACGATGGAGGGGTGTATGAACTCCTCGAACGCAACGAGGGGGCCTGCAGACGAGTGCTTTTTTTGTTTGACCTGAGCCCTTAATGAGAGGTTTTCTTCCGTAATCCCTTCGATCTGAAGTTATCAGAAGAATGAGAGAGGGCGAACTTTGCGGCGGAAACTAGGCCAGCGGGATGATTTCTTTCTGAAATGAAGTAATGAGTGCGTAACGCACATGTGGGGTGCTGTGTTGAATGGGGAAAGAGGCTGGGGCAGGTTGGCTGATTGAAGAGGCAATCGATGCTGATTTGGGTCATGTTGGCACTCGTGGTGGACTCGAACATGAGTGCTGCTTGTGGGTGGAGAGGGATGAGGGTTGCGTTCTTGGTTTGAGAATGATCGCTTCATGGCCTCTGCATACCTTGGAGTGTTGTGAATACCGAGAAAAGATCCACCGCAATGCAACTGCAACGGAGGCATTGATGGTAGAGCAGCTGGGAGTTTCGTGATTCGTACTCAAGGCCATCAAGGCCACTAGTGGCTTCGAATGTCCAAGTCTTCTCTAGATCTTCCGGCAACCTAATGGCTGACAAAAACCGCAGAAACTAGAAAGACGCTGTAATCTACGACCACGACAGTCGCAGTCTTAGATGGATTGCCAGCAAGGCTCTTCAAGAAGACGCAAGCATGACTGGCCTGACCAGAATATCAGCTCCATACGCACCATCCACAAAAGGCAAGCAATTCTACCTCTTTGAAGAATTTTCGAGAAAATCAAATCTTTGCTGCGTTTTTGGCGCAAATGCCGCAAATTTTCGAATTTGACCTAAAAATCGGATCTGACTCTAACGACAGAAATCACAGAGATACACAGAAGCCCTCCAGACAGAAGATGGAGTAAGAAGTGGTATATTATCTGAACACCTTAAACTAAGTAAATCTCTTCGTCTACCTATCCACTGCAGCGTCCTCCAATCTGAATTTATGGAGATTAGCGAAGCCCTATTCAGGCAGCTATAAACCCTAAGATCCAAACATCTATCTCTCTCAACTATAAGGTAGTCATAAACTGCCGAATATTTCTCAGCTCTCTTCTCCTGAGCTTTCTGTCAGGACACAGAGACGTCATGGGAAACTGTGAAGCTGTGATAAACTAGCTAATATAGCCAGAAAATCGACGAAATCACTCGTGACACAGGTACTCCTCAAATTACATTCAAGTTATAGCCAGCTCAACCTTCTTAACAAACAAAAAAACTGATGCCAGATGGAAAGCAGATACTACGTGCCAAATCTGCAAGCAAATCTGGCCCAACCTTGGGTTAGGTTAGGTTGAATTGGCTGACTGCTGAAGGGGACAGCAGCCACACTTAGGAAAGTATGGACCTACTGTGCTGCCACGGGGATCTGTCTATCCATTGCAGTTTTATTAGCCGACTTTTACGTTGTTCAGGTTCGGCTTCCTAGATTATCTGTATCTGCGGAATGAGACCGCGCTACAATTACATAGAAGGTATGCAATGGTTTCTTCCTCATTCTCGTCCATGCAGCTTCTGCAAAAGTCGTTATAAGGGAGACCTATTCTAAAGTTGTGAGTATCAATGGTGCAGAGACCGAGTATTCTAAGATTAGGCCTGGCCATCATTTGCAACCTTTCAAGTGGTTTAAGGTTTATGTTCTTATCGAGTGGGGTCCACCAGATTTCGATACAATACAGAAGTATGGGTGCGACTACCGATGCAAATAGCCAGTAGACCATACGCATTGAATCGCCCAACAATAGAGCACCGTAGAGGCCTTCTTTACACGCTCCTGGGGATTCAGCTTCCAGTTCAGGCTCGTGTCTGGAATGAGGCCTAGGAATTTTGGGCTGTTGCTCGGCTTTAGAGGTGTCCTACAAAATGTGGGAGGGCCAAATTTAGGCATTTTATGCTTTCTAAAGTGGTGGCCCATGGCGTTGTGGGTATGTGTGTCGACCCCAACCTCGATGTCGTGGGTTCGATTCCTGCTCTGAGCGACAAAAATAATTTTCACTACCCCACCTCTTTCGAGTCACTGACAATGCTCAAAGAGTATTTCCGTTCGGATTCGGCATTAAATTGTAGGTCCCATCCACTCGTGAGAGAACAATAGCACGCACAACACGAGTGGTTGCTGAGAAGCTAGCCCTGGCCTCCTACGGGCTGTAGCGCCACCCATATTATAATTATGTATGCTTCCTAATAAAGAGCATTAGCTCTGTTGTCTGTAGATTAACGCCTAGCCCACATCCACAAGCCAACGTCCACTTTACCGGCTTTGAAGGGGCCGCTTACGTAATATCCCTGGTTGTCGACATGAATTTTCCAGACTAACTTTGGTCGTAAAAGATCTGACAGACCTACCTACAGAAGATCCGAAATTAGTACTGCAGTGGGTGTTACCGGACACTGCCTTTTAGGTCTCCATACAAAAAGACTGGGGCTGTTCTTAAATGACTTGTGCAGGATGCGTAGATGAAGAAGAGGAGTATCTGCAGTGGCCCCGAACTAGCCTCGATCAGGAAAGCCATACTTGGCTCCTAAGTCTTTAAAATCTCAGCAACCGCAACGATTCAATGGAGTTCACTGACAAAACTGGCTGGCGGTCATAGTAAACCCTCCCAGCCTATCTCCCTGTTAGTGTCCCACTTGGCAGTACAATGGGCCTACTTTGGCCTAAGTGCGCCTTTTAATGCCACTTTAACCAAACCTAACCAAACCTTACGGCATAAATAAGACACACTGTCAGTTAACAGAGTCCATTTATAATCATCCTTCCGCGATGTGGATCACGATAACCATGTCATCCACCACCCTCACGATGGATAATATGACACATGCGCTGGCATAAATACATGTGAGACCCTTACTATCACTCGATACCACATATGCAATGGTGATGTCCTTATCACCACATGATCCCTTGGCATACAAAAATAGATTCAAGATATGAGAATATTATTAAAGACAGATCTGTGTCTCATCTGTCATGAGATGAACAACAAGAAAAGGACAGATCAAACAATTTAGATTGGACGATGTATGCTTATTTATTACACAATGTATAATTTTTTTACAGACATGCAAGTAGCCACATAAGTCGCAAATGTGTCTATTGCAGAGGTACGTAATGACACTGAAACCACTAACTGAAAGGCAATAACTTGTCGAGGACGGGGGCTAAGACTGAAAGACTTAGAAAATAATACACAAGATATTCAACGAAGCAGTGCAAACTTTCTAGAGTAAATCGACAGAGTCGGAAACTTAGAAACCGGACGTCAGAATTCAGAATTGAGCGTGCACTCCAATGAATTTCTAACGGGCATAAAAAATCAACAGTTCGTCTATAGGCCGAATTCAATTCTAACACTTGTCGATAAGGTATTGGAAGGAGTGTTTCATGATACCTTGGTAACCGAATGATAAAAGAAATATGGAATACGGAGTCCCTCAGGGATCCATATTGGATCCACTTCTTATTATTTCCTTTCTTGATGACGACATATACCTCTAGCTTCGTTTCAATACCAGCAAACGCCTCGCTGTAACAACATCAGATACTACAATTTTTGAGGCAGTGAAGGAGCTTGTCTACCTCGGCGCAAATATGACATCCACGAATGACGTCTTAGTGGAGATACGACTTAGAAGCGTCCTTGCCAAACGATGTTACTTCGGTGTATTAAAACAACTTCGTTCGGAACTCCTGACTCCTGCACCAAAATCATGCTCTGCAAGCACACTGAACCTAATCGAGCGCAACAACGCAAAGATATTCTTCGAATCCGAGCCTCCTGGGTCGAGAAGGAGGGGAAGACCGAATCTCTCGCATAAGGACCAAGACGGCAGCGATATCTCATTCTCGGACCCTAAATGGGCCTAAGGAGTGGCACCAAAGAAGTTTAAACGGTCTGACAGTTTGTAGGGAAATATTGACGGGTTGGCACTGTCGAACGCTTACAAGAAATGAAATGGGGCTAGTAAGGCTTTTGAATGTTTGTCAATGGATTTTCCTTTTCCGACAGTTAAATTTAGCAAGTTTGTTGCGTCCTGATTGGATGGGATTTAAGAGATTGAGTCCCACTGTGCCATCTCTATTCAGCTAATTAATAGATTTGATCACGTTCAAAAGGAACGGAATAATAGCAATGGGCCTATGTTCATGTGTGTTTTTCGAAACCAGGATAATATTTGGTTTCTTTTTCCAAATGTCGGGACACTGCAAAGACTTAGTACCGAGACCGAGTTTTTATTCACACTCAGAAGAAAAGACATGCTGTGTGTGGCTATGGACGAGACAGAAGTGAAAGGATTCGTTACCGACGCAAACGGCACATACATCGAAAGAAGCCTAGCCTATGGACGTGGTTAAGCTTTGCCTTCCTCTTAGGCGGCCGCACCAGGGAACACAGGCTTCAGTTCAAGCCTACGTTGTACAACGAAACTTAATCCAAACCAATGTTATCTCCTCACTGTGTAGTAGCTGATTCATTCCTCAGTGTTGGTTAACATCCTTCTTCTTCTTTGTGTGGCGCTACAGTCCAAGGTGAACCTGGGCCTCAACCAACATGCCTCTCCAACTAGCCCGATCTCTGGCTAGCTGTCTCCAGTTTCGCACACCAAGTTGGTCCTTCTCCACCTGGGTGCGCCACCTTAAACGCGGGCGTCCTCTGTTGCGTTGCGCGACAGGTTCGGATTCGAAGCATTGACAAGCGACTTATGCAGGCACAGGCGTCTGCACTTAGCCTCTGTCAATGAACTCCTACTCTCACCTCCCCGTGGTGAAATCCGGCAACCGAGCACCTTCGACTGAAGATGGGGTACCCAACCCCCGTGGGACGTCATTGGCGGCTTCAAACGAGAAAGTGAGAGAGTGGATGAGTCTGTATCAGGGCTCGTCTTCTTTACATAGGGCGGCGGAGGAGCTTATCATCAGATTAGCCAACGGCGACATCCAAAGCTACCTGGTATACCCGCTTTTAGAGCTACTCTGACATATTCGGAGCTCAGATCTAAAAGGTTGCCTTCAAGGTCGTATCAGGATTTTGGAGTAAGGTTGGCGGCGGAGGAACCCTATCATGCAGGGTCAACGGCGGCACTCACAACCTCAGCGAGGTTACCGATACCGGAGTCATCCGGACCTCCCAGTTGGGGGTTGTGCGTGGGGTTAACGCCCTCACCACGTAAAAAACAACATGTTCAGAGACGACCAATTGGCTCGGTTAACATCCACGATCAGAAATTATTTGTGATGCGGATGCACTCCCACTACATCTCGTTTCCAGGAACCATGGGTGCGCCGTAGATTTATGTGCACTCGACCCGAAACGACTACTTCAACTTTTCAATTTCGCAGAAAAATCCTAAAATCATCCCTTCTATGAGCAGGAACCCTAAGACTTCCCTTTCGTCGTTCCTATCGTCGACCTTGAAATGCACTTCCTGTGAAAGCAGCCATCACATCACCTACTGACCAGAGACAGCATGCAACCACGCTCCAACTGGGAACGTTTTGTAGACACCACCCAAATCACATTCAGCCAGGTCCGAGTGAAATTCAAATGAAAACACACCCCAGCTCCGGCCTGTCATGAACGGTTCCTTGGAAGTTGGCATTCCAATCTTTGCAGTGGTCACTGGCTGCTCGTTTTTCCTTTGAACCCAGCAATTTGGCGCACATCATGCCCCCGCCCCACCCTGCAAGTCTTCGGCCATCTCGAGCGGACCTCTCAACTTGAAGAAGCCTTAATTACAGCGGGCGCCTCCCACATTTCATTCAATCAGGAATTCTCTCTCGGGATGATCTGCCGTTAAAAGCACTTTAATTTACTTGGACAGACTCTCCTCTGGGCGGATTGCCTGCATCGCCCCGGAGCGAATCCATCCCGTAATGAATTTTTCACAGAATTTTCAATTAAAACAAAGGTCCACAGGCCGCCCCCTTCGGAGTGTGTATGGCTGCGACGGAACGTCGCTCGGTGGCGGCCCACAAAGAACATCGTCTTTCACTGAAACGCAGAATTATTCACTTCGGCGGACCAAAACCGCTGCTTTACTCGGGTCTGGCTGTGTTTGGGCATGTGTGGCGTGCGGTGGGACGGTGTGTGCCTACGTGAGCTTATGCGGATGCCCCTCGCGCACGCCACGATCCACCCCAACAGCATGCCATATAGCCGCAAACTAATTAACATTCTTGTACGCACTCAAAGCTGCCAAGAGAGCCAAGAACAGCGAACACCGCGTCTGCCACGTCCACCATGCCTGTCCCGTCGCCCTCGGCCCGGCCGAGCAAGTCACACCGGTTCCACTGGATCCACTGCCACCCCCGATCCGATCCTAGTCGCACACAGAATTCCACAGAGAGAGAGAGAGAGGAAACGGCTTGACCATGGCAAACAGCACAGCATGGCGGGCCAATGCCACGCCACGGCACTGTCCACCGTCGCAGCTCCCGGCAAACAAAGCAAACAAAGTGCAACCAATTCCTCGTGGACGCCCTGTGTGCTGGCTGACCAGCCGAAGCGACGCAATAATGTGACGCAAATGCCAGCTGGGACCTGAAGTGGCAGCAGGACAGGAACGAAGCGTGACTTTGCCAGCTGCTGGGGCAAGTTGACTGCCTCCCCCTTACAGGGAGTGGGGACGTTCGGAATGGTAGTGGAATCCAGTTGACTACTTACGTCCAGGAGCGAGATTGGTGCGGTTTGCATGGCTGCTTCATTTACCGGCGGAGTCAAGCAACGACTGAGTTTTCTGATGAAGATGTCGATGAAGAATGATGGTGGAGCGAGGGGGAAGGTGCGTGTGTAACGCATGAAAAGCTGCACACGCACTCGGCTCAACTCGGTGCCAAGCGGTCAGAAAACAAGAATGTCTCCAAATGGGTGCCATTGACTCAAGTGATTCGATCGGAATTTGCAACGACGACATGACCACAAGTGCCTTGCGATCATCCGTCGTGTCCTTTACTGCTCCAGATCCGCATTCCGGACTCTAAATCCTCTAGGACTTACCAAATCCGGCGGTAAGCTAGATTACAGCGACTTCCTTGTCGCTGCCAGCCATTAACCGCCCGGAAGACCTAGCAAAGCCATCAACATTCATAGACCCGCCCCCACGACAGGGCTGAGCTGCCGAAGGACCACGGACTGCACGGACCAATTAACAGTGCGCCTCCCGTCTCCTTGCAGCGGTAATAAAATACAAAATAAGTGACCGTAAAAATTCACCTTTTCACTCCTTGCGGTTGCCTTTGTTTCGTGGGGGGTGGTAGCCCCCATTCCACGGATTTAACAAGACCTCGTTAAAGGACTTCCCCCCATTAAATCGCCAAAGTGAACCTCAATTTCAGTGTGAAATTAGCAATAATCCGTCGTCGTAGAGTCAAACTTTACAGCTTCCCTCCCAGTGGAACTATGTGCACTTCATGCCGTTTTACGATCCCGCAGCGGTGGGGGGAAGCCGTTCGCAGGCTTACGGGTCACGCAACTCTCGGTGCACGTAGCAAGACTGTGCCGCAAGCAACTTGCGACTCTTGCATGACTCTTAAGCACAAAAAAAAAGAAAGAAACGAAGCCATCAGCGGGCACACGATTTCTTGGCAGTCCCCACCAGCACCACCCCATCGGCGGACTAGTTGCAATTAGGGCTCGATGTGTTCCTTCTTTTTTCTGCGGCACTTGGCTTCCGCGTAGCGTTGGAAAATCCAATAGAGCGCGATGTCGTCTTGCGCCTCGCCGTGCAACTTGTTGGGCCACCGTCGGAGGGCCACCTCCAGAGGGGGAACATCAATCTCCCATCACGTCATTCTCGTTTCATCGCTCTTTAGAGGTGATTTCGTTTTCTTGTTGCTTCGCGTCGACGGTCGACGGTCGTCGTTCGTCTGTCCTCGGCGTGGTTGCAGACACCTTTGAGCGCGGAGCTCCGGTTCAGCTGGTCTGGCGTGTTTTCTTCTTTTTGCGTAATCACACCTTCTTCGGCTTTAATTTGAATTTGTATGCAAATTACCCATCGATCTCGTAAATCTCTTGCTTGTCGTTGCAGACACGGCTCGGCTCTGGTGGCGGATGTGTCTGGATGGCAGGGAGAACGGGTGTGTGGAGCGCGCCAGAGAGAGCCGCTTTCGCTTGGTGTGAACGTGAAGATTTCAATTGTGGTTCAGCCCAATGCATCATGCTTCACCAACCTTGAAGAATGGACTTGGTCGCATGACTCCGACGCAGACGGTGAACTACTTCGGTTGGATGGGGCAGAAGTAGTCGAACTGGGCGGAGGGGGCGAGGGTAGTTGAACTTTGTCTTCATCTTTGTCTTGTGGCGCCATGGGGGAGAGTTGAGCAACAAATGGGGTCTCTTTTTAATTCAGGCACCCACTGTAATGTTGCCGCAGTGACTAGCAGTTGGACAACTAGCGCAGGGTGGGCTTAAGAAGCATGTTCAGCTCAATGAAGCTTTGACAAGGTGAAGACTTTAAAGCAAAATCCTGATCATTTGGTCTTTCTCACTGTTTCCGAATTGCGTCCCAATGTCTGCGAAATGTGGCACAAAATGTTTAAAAATGAACTGATTTATTTTATTATTCAATATGTGGTCCTAATTTGACACCCCTGTGACGGCAAACTCCTGTCAGCCAAGATGGTACACCTTTATTTCAAGCTCTCCAATTTTGTAGTATGAGCAGCTTTGGAATCAATTTACGCGCTTCAATTGTGAAACCGGACAGCAAAAATAATGATTCTGTAGTAGGCCCATTCTTCTTCTTCTTCTTTGGTTGGCGCTACAGTCCGGAGGGACCTGGGCCTGAGCCAACATGCCTCTCCATCTAGCTCGGTCTGGGGTAGTTGCTTCCAGCCACACACGTTCAATTTATTCAGGTCTCCTTATATCTGCGAGCGCCACCGCAGGCTTGGTCTTCCTTTACCGCATTGTCCTTCGGGGTTGGAGTCGAAGAATTTCCGGGCCGGAGCAGTGATGTCCATTCGCTCGACGTGACCTAGGCATCTGAGACGACAGATTCGAACTCGTTTGACCAGGTCGATGTCGCTGTACAGCCCGTACAGCTCATCGTTCAGTCTCCTCCTCCAAGCACAATCTGTACATAAGGGACCGATGATAATTTGAAGGACTTTTCTCTCGAAGTGACCAAGAATATCCTCGTCCGCTTGAGTTAGTGCCCATGCTTCTGCGCCATACAGCGGGACTGGGACTATTAGGGTCTTATATAGGGATATCTAGGTTCTCGGTACAATCCTTACCGACCTTGACAAAGAATCGGGCCTTCTCCATCGTCATTCTGCAAAGGCGGACGAGTTTTGCAGGGATGTCAAAACTAGACAAGGCGCTGTATAACGCCTCCTATAAATACAGTCATACGTTGCCTTAAAGTCGATGAATAGGTGGTGGGTGACCAATCAGGCTGTTAACGTAGGGCTTCAGGCGTCTACTCAGAACGGCAGAAAAGATCTTATAGGATATATTTAGGAGACTTATCCTTCTATATTTGGCACAGTCTAGAGGGTCCCCTACCTTTAAGATCGGGCAAACGACGCTGAGATTCCATCCACAATTCTCGCACCATAAGGTCGACATAATCGGCCCTCTTAATGAACCCTAGGCAAAATTCCAAAATGCGAAGAGTCTTGCTCGTTTACATCGCTCAACAAACACAGACTAAGTGCTTGAACAATGTAACATCCTTCAGCACAAATTATAATAAAAGCAGACTGCTTACAACCGAACCTCCAGTTAGCCCTTTCCGGACTGGACGGTAATAACAGGTACGAATGGTAATAGCAGAAGAAGAGACCGCTCTATACAAAGACGGCTAGAAGACGACAACCGGTACAAGCATAGGGGTCGTCCACGAATTGACTTTCAAGCCGTGGTGGTTGCAAGTAGCACTCGCGTTAAAAGGCCGCAAAATAACCGGAGTCAGGAGGTAACTCCAAAAATCCCTTGTGTCTAGGGCCATAACTAAAACCAGAAAAAAAAACTGGGTAGTGCCAGAAGCCGATGTTTTTGTGATCGAGATTGAAGCCACGACTAAGACTCACAAGAAAGGAGATTTCTTTGACTACGCCAGCTATAGAGGGAGCTGTCTCCTCAACATCGCGTACAAAATCCTCTCTTCCATTTTATGTGAACTCCTGAAACCATTTGTCAACAACCTGATGGGTTCTTATCAGTGCGGTTCAGGCCTGGAAAGTCTACCATTGACTCTTCGGCAAATCCTGGAAAAGACTCAAGAGATCGACATTCACCACCTCTTCCTCGACTTCAAACCCCACATATCACAACGTGCATAGAGACGAGCTATACGGCGCCATGTCTAGTTTTGACATTCCCACCAAGCTCGTCAGGTTGTGCAGAATGACGATGGACGACTGTCGCTGCTCCATCAAGGTCGGCAACGAACTCACCGAAACCTTCAAGATCGTGCGTCACTCAAACGTAAACAGAACCAAAACACCATTCAACTGCTGGCTAACGCGGACGACATTGACGTGATTGGACGAACACAGCGAGCCACCATTGAGACGTTTGCTGGCATTGAAGCGGAAGAGGTTTAAATGGGTCTAGCGGTAAACCAGGGCAAAACAAAATACATGCTCATCACGGAAGGAAGCACAACATAGACGTCTCGGACAGAGCGTCATAACGTGCAGAAGAAACTTTGAGATGGTCAAGGACATCGTCTACCTAGGCTCTGAAGTAAACAGCGACTCTTGTCCTGCGTCTATGGCGCAAAGACATGGACGCTGTTGAAAGCGGGTGAAGAAGCCATTGGTCCTTTTGAGAAACAAGTTCTGTGTGCGATCTTTGGTCATGTTTGCGTTGATGGCGTCTGGAGGTGAAGATTCAACCACGAACTGTACGGGCTGTAAAGCGGCATGCACCTAATTAAGCGTCTTCGTATCCAACGCTTAAGATGATTAGGTCATGCAGAGTGAATGTTCACCACAGCTCCGGCCCGAAGAGTCTTCGATACCGAGCCATTGGGACAGCGCAACAGAGGAAGTTCTCGAACGAGATGGCACACACATGTGGAAAATGACCTCAACCAATTTGGTGTGCGCAGCTGGAGGCAGCTGGCGAAAGATCGTGCTGGCTGGAGGGGCATGTTGGTTGAGGCCCATGTCCACCCCGGACTGTAGCGCCAAAGAAGAAGCAGCAGAAAAGCATGTACAACTTAAGCTCTTATGATCCACTATTTCTTCGGCTTAAGCTGAGTTATAATTAACTGACTTTAGGATAGACTTTTCGGATCGTGCAAACCGCTAAGAATGACTCAGCTTGTTAAGTGGAACTTAAGTTGAGTATCAGCTAACGGCCCGTTTACATATTTTCTGCCTCCCTGCCGCTTTGCTGAGTATCAATTATTTTATTTTTCGTCTTTGCGCGGGCATTCATAAAACTAAAAAGAGATATCTTGATTCTTCGAGAGATGGCTTTATTCCTCAGTGGCTTACCGAGTGCGAAAATGCAGCGGTTGGCCAACGTGATCCTCCGTTTCATCTCCAGGAGTATCGTTGTTTGCATTTACTTCGGAGCCTAGGTAGGCAAAGTCTTTCACTACCTCGAAGTTATAGCTGTCTATAGTGACTTTTTGTCCAAGACATCGGTGTTGGTGGACCTTTTTTGAAGACAGCGTCTTACCACACACGTCTTACCCTCATTAACTGCAAGCCCCATCTTGGCCGCTTCCTTCTCGATGCTCCCAAACGCCCCACTGACAGCCCGTTGTGTTCTTCCGATGATCATCAATGTCATCGGCATATGCGAGCAGTTGCACAGATTTGTGGAAGATCGTGCATCTGGTGTTGATATTTGAGTTCCGCACGATCTTCTCGAGAATAATATTAAAAAAGTCGCATGGCAGTGCGTCGCCTTGTCTAAATCCTTTTCTGACATCAAAGGTCTCGGTACAATCTTTACCGACCTTGACAGAGCAGCGGGCCATCGTCATTCTGCAAAGACGGACGAGTTTTGCAGGGATGCCAAAACTAGACAAGACGCTGTATAGCTCGTCTCTATAAACAGTGTCATACGCAGCCTTTAGGTCGATGCATAGGTGGTGGGTGTCAACTTGAAACTTCTGGGCCTTTTCCAAGATCTGCCGTTAAGTGAATATTCGGTCAATAGTGGATTTCGCTGGCCTGAACCCACACTGATATTGACCAATCAGGCTGTTAACGTAGGCGTTTACACAGAACGGCAGAAAAGGTCTTGTAGGCTATATTTACGAGACTAGTCCCTCTGTAATTGGCACAGTTTAGAGGGTCTCCTTTCTTTAGATTCCATCCATCGGGCATACTTTCATCCGACCAGATTTTACACATGAGTTGGTGTATGCACCTCACCAAATCATCACCAGCTGCTTTGAAGAGCTCGGCAGGCAGTCCATCGGCACCAGCCAGCAGCCTTATTGGACTTCAGTTTGGCGATTGCTGCCGTCACTTCCCTCAGATCGGGAGGGCGGAATTCTTGTCCATCATCGCCTATATTGGATGGGTTATTCTACCTGACAGCGGTGATTTGATCGTCCTCGTCTGCAGAAGTGGTCTTTCCAAATTACCACCACCGACTGTGATTCTACTACTCGGTTCCCATCCCCGTCCTTGCAGGCTTCCGTTTGGTTTTTGTGAACATGTTCTTGTAACCTGTTGCTAGAGTTTCCGACCTGCAGTAACATCCCTCAATCTCCTCGCTTCTCTTGCTCTTTCTTTTTCTTTCTGAGAAGCCTGTGCTCTTCCCTTCTCTTCTGCTCGTAGAGCTCACGAACAGCTCTCGTCCGTCTTTGCAGCGCCGCTTTGTATGCCTCCTGTTTGGCTGCATATGCTCGCTGACATTCTTCATCGAAGCAGGGGTTTATTTTTGGTGGTAAAGTGAAACCTAGCACATCAGTTGCTACTTTTCTGATGGCTTCTTGGCAGTATAGCCCCTGGTCTTCAGCATTTAATGTCGATGGTGTGGGACTCTGTGAGCGGTGAAGGGAGACTAGATCGGCGATCTCCTGCGACTGTAGCCGTGCGACGTTAAATTTCTTGGCACTTCGCGTGGTCCAGGAAATCCTCATTCGGAGTTTGGCTGCACATAAATAGTGATCCGAATCAATGTTGACGCCTCGGAACGTCGAAATATGATCAATTTGGTTGATGGTAGATTGATCTGGAGATCGCCATGTTCCTTTGTGGATGTTAAGGTGTGGGAACCGTGTTGCGCCCCGCGGCGAAGTCGATTAGCCTAAATCCGCCTTATCCCTCTGAAACCTTTGCCTTTTTTCTCTAGCTTGGTTCTCTTCTTGCTTAAATATGCCTAGGAATTTCATTGGCCTACAAAATGCCAAGACCGTGGACCGACACTCGCCTAGTACAGAAGCTACTCTCAAGTGACATCATTTTTCTTGGAACGGCGGAAAAAGGGCAGTGTACTGAACTGAAATGATCCAATTGACATTCTTGGAAACCAGTCTAAATTTGCATACACTTTGAAACGACAGACCCCATAATTGTTCATCGATGGCAAATTGCAGCACAATCGATTGCCTACGCGAATGCACTTCTCCTTTCCCATCTCAGCCGCAGCCAGCTGTTGCGCATTCAGCGTGTGACGCACCCTCCTCAGTATGAATTGAATAACTTCCTCTGCCTCGGCATATGGGCACCCCGCCTAATTCGTGTCACATTCAAATTGAGATTCACTCTTCGCACCAGGCACCTGTTGACGGGGCCGCCAAACGATTGACGATTTCACTGGAATCCATTGCGCGGATCCGCTGCCCGGTAGCCAATTAACCGAACGATTATACTGATGTGACAAACGACTCAATCATACCCTCATCACTGAGGCCCTCGGCTCGCACACGCACGGCATACGAAGCGACGCAGCCGAAGTCGCATCATTGGCGACCGGCCAGCACACAGGGTCTTTGGCACTGGTTTTCACCTTGACGCGCACCTTCACTGCGATCGTCTTGATCGCCCTCGAGCCCGATGTTGGAACATCGCAGTCATCCGTCAGCACGACGATGACGGCCAGAATGCGTCTAATTGGAGCCAGGGGAGCCAGAGACAGAGCCAGAGACAGAGCCAGAGCCAGGTGAGTGCCGACTCGCGACTGCAGAGCCACTTATGCCTGCTTCAACTGCAAATGGGCACTGTTTTTCTTTTCGTTTTCCTTCTTTCTCTGCCACTTCAGCACGTCCACCGGCAGCAACAGCACCAGCATGCCTCTTTGCAGCTCAACAGGAACTCCAACTCGATTACAGGTTTCGAGATGCAATAATGCCTCCTGTTTGGCTGTAACGCTGTTGCGCTGGGGCCGCCACCGCGCCGTTGCGGGCCACGGCAGGGAAGTCGAAATGTATCTCAGCCCTGATGTTATCTGATATTTTATAGGACCACCGTCAACATGTGCTGCCGCCCCACCGCACCGCAGCGCACACAATCGAGTGATGCTTGGTGCTTGTGCGCGTCGAGGCCTATGTGTGCCGATGGCAACTCTTGAGTGTGCCTCCCAAGTGGGTTCGCATTAAAACCTCTCCCCGGCACCGCTCGCTCACTCCCTTTGTGCCACTCTCAGACCGGTCCTGCTGAAGCCGAAGTTGAGTGTGTGTGCGGGAGTTGCCTTGTTGTGTGTTCGCCTGTACGCCCCCGCATCGCTTGCGCCGCTGTTTGCCAGGAACAACTGAAACCGGGTGTCTTTGGAGAAATTTTCAAATGGCCGTGCTATTAAGGGTTTAAGTTCTGAACAAAGAGAAACCAATCAAGTCTGACGGATGGCCGGGGTGGGGTGACGGCCGGGATGCTGGTCCACTTCTGCGTTTGTTTTGTGTCTGTGCGGCTCAAATTTTGGAGGGATTTCTGACGGGCAGGGCGCATATTGATCGTTAACAAACAACAGGCGGATTTTTTCGTTTTTTCACAGAAGGCTGCGTGTCCTTGGAATGTTTCATCGAGCAGCGGATGGAGGGGTGGGTGCACGAGTTCAAAGTGGACGATTGACCTGTTTTGGGGCAAACATCATCGGCACATTACCTTGAACTTTATTCGAAGAGGAAAAGAGGTCGACGGAGGCGGTGCAGTAGGGCTTAGCATCACTGGCGGAAAAAAATGTGGCAAATGCGATGCGAAGCCTACAGATGCGACCCAAAATCCCTCCATGATCCTCTCCGCTGTAAAAATGGAGCAGTACAAGAGCATCATTTATAAGGCATCAAAGCATGGAGTCAAAGTTGGAGAAACCGAAAGCTGTCGGAGGCTATGGACATGCTTTGCGTGCTGTTCGGCTGTGAAATTCTAAAAATTGTCTCTGGACGTGTGTCGACTGAAGCTGGACTCTAGTTTGACACGCATTGAAAAGGCGCTCAAGTTGATCGGACTCTACGAGGAACTTGGTGCGCCCAAGGAGAGAGTTCTGGACAAACTCGTCTCCACGTGGGAGGGTATCCCAGCAGCTCGTGTTCTCGGGAAGGATCACGACGTTCACTGCAATCTGACAATGCTGTTCGCATTCTGTCAAGTCGTGGCATGTGCCGAGGCCCAAGTTACCCTGATCTCACCGTTTGTTGGACGTATCCTGGACTGGTAAATGGCAAACACTGAAAACAAATTATTCGAGCCAGAGAAAGATCCCTGCGTAGTGTCTGTAACCAAGACCTACAATTACTACAAAAAGTTCGGCTGCAAGACCGTGGTTATGGGTGCATCCTTCCGCAATACTGGCGAAATTAATGTGATAGCTGGCTGTGACTTGCAAGCTTTTGGAAGAACTGAAGGTAAGCAATGAGTCATTGGACAGGCTGCTGGATCTGGAGAATGCGAAAAACGTCCGCTTGCAGAAGATCGCCATGGACTAGGCCACTTTCCGCTGGATGCTGAACGAGGACGCCATGTCTACCGACTACTCTCCCCGACGTATTCGCAAGTTTGTCGTGGACTCACGAAAACTTAAGACTGTACTAAGGGAATTAGTACGGCTAAGCGCATAAGCCTTTCGCATCTGGGAAATCATCGTGGGAAGACAATGATGTCTTTTACTTATTTGTTGTTTTCTATTTCCTTTGGATGTCTCTGACCTTCTTCTTCCACGCCACAGAGCACAATCCGGCATACGCCTTGGGGTCAAACACCGGAATCATCTCCGCGACGTCCCTGACCGAATAATTGTTGCGGGGGCAGCACCTGCCAACCCCTTCCGACGACTCCTTTAGCGGCACGTCGTTGACCACTCGCTTATTCGTCACAGCTGACCGAGGCTGGGTCGTGGTAAGTTTCGTGACCATCTCCCGTGAGCACAGCAACTCCTCGCGTATTCGCGGCAAATCTCCGGCCTCAGCCGCACTTTTCGTCGTGGCCGCATCCGAAGTGGCGGCTTAATTTCCCCTGTGTCCCGAAGAGGCCACTAATCTCTCTACTAGATCCTCCTTCGTCCCAGACGTTGACAACCCGGTTCTTCTCGCGTGAAGAGTCTGGATTTGGAAATCTAGTAGAAGCAGAATCACTGTCGGTGCTGAGAATTTGGAAAGACCACTTCTGCAGACTCTTTGGCAGTGATGACGACCAAAATACCGCTGTCAATCAGAATGAGCTAGGAATTGATGGACAAGAATCCCGACCTGAGTGAAGTGACGGCAGCAATCGAAGTCCAATAAGACTGCCGGTGACGGTGGACTGTCTGCCAAACTTTTCAAAGCAGCTGGCGATGATTTTGTGGGGTGCATAGGTAGGTAGGTACCTCCAGCAAAAAGTATAGAGGTATATCCCTGCATCGCATACAAGATCCTATCCAACGTACTGTCTGAACGTCTAAAGCCGTTTTGCATCGCATTAATTGGCAGGCACCAGTGCGGCCCGGCAAATCGGCTATAGACCAAATCTTCACACTAATGCAGATCCTGAAGAAGACCAGCGGGTTTGAAATCGATACACACCGTCTTTTTATCGATTTTAAAGCCGAATACGACAGCATTCATCGCAAGGAGCTATTCGAAGCGATGGCCGAATTGCGCCTGTGTTGCACCACGCTAAAACATACGCGAAGCTACGTGCAGTTCGGTTCAAAAACCTTTCGAAATCCGTTTGAAATTTGCACCGGATTTCAGGAAGGAGATGTGCTGTTTTGTCATTTCCTCAATTTGGTATTGGAGAAGATAGTGCGGTGGGCGGCAACAGGCACTATCTTCCACAAGTCAGTCCAGCTATTGGGATACGCTGATGACATCGACATTATCGCTCGGTCCCAACGCGCCGTAGTGGAAGCTTTCACGGCAATTGACGAACAGGCGAACCGAGCTGGTCTTAAGGTCAACGAGAACAAAACCAAATATATGCTGTCGAGCAAAAATCGATCCGCCGCACACCACCTAGGCCAAAACGTTACAATCGGCAGCTACAATTTCGAGGTAGTAAAGAAGTTGGTCAACCTCGGGGAAAACGTAAACTCCACGAATCCCGATGTTACTTCGGTTCGGACCGAAGTCATGCTCTACAAAACTCGTATCTTGCCAGTCCTGCGAGGAAGACGAATGAAGGAGAAGACACAACCGCGAACTCCCGGAAGGCAAAAAACAGTCGAGTTTGGGATGGAAGACAGCAATTGCTCAGGCTCGGACCCTTCATGGGTGGTCTGCTGATAAGTAAGTATAAGTATGTAGTTGCCTCGAACAGAGTCTTACGGTGTTTCTTGAAAACCTGATTACTCATCGAGTTTTCCTAGCAGATAGAACTCCAGCGCGCTGTCAATAGCTTTGTGATCATATGTTTTGATTGCACTCTACTTGTTAGTGGGATCCCACCTCGAAGAGAACTTTAAGTATGTACCTCGGATTCAGTTCACGAGTAATTGAAGGAGTAATTCACTTTGGAAACAGCTTGAAAGAGATCTGTAAGCCGGAAAAGCCGAGCTTGTTGTTAAAGTCACGTTAGCGATGTTAAACTCAATTTTTGGTTCCATCTCTCACCTATGGTCATGAAATTTAGCTGAAAAATTATTAAACTTGAAGCTGTCGAAATAAAAATTCTTCGTGCTTCTGACACTCGCGTCATGGGGTGAGAAACCCTTCATTGCGCGAAGAGCCTGAGTTGAGGGCTCGGTTTGGCTCATTTGGTCAAGTGCCACGGATGTCCCCATCATCCCGATATCCATGGTCATGTACCCAAAGAGAAGCAGAGGTGTTAGATGGGCCTCTCCACCCTACCAAGGTGGAGAAATAGGTCCATAAGCTTATTACTAAATTTGGAACTTGATACTCCTACTGAAGGTGTCGAAAAATAGTCCAAAGATTTAAATGTCTTCGTGATATAAGCCTAACGGCAGGTGTTCACGTAAAACACTTATTTCTGTCTGTATCGTCTAGACCAGGGATCTAACCTAAGACATTGACTGTGTTAGAATCGACGCACATATCGTCAACGGTACGGGCCACCACACAACTTAGGCGCGACAGAGTTAAGGAATATCAGTCATCATCTAAATCGTTCATTGGAAGCTCTAATTGGATGGTGGATTATGATCACTTTGATCCTTGTGGTAGCACAGCAGGACCATCGAATCATAGATGGCTTTGTCAAGTATAACTGTTGTCCCCGTCAGAGGCGTCCCTTGAATACGTCCCTCATAGGGCTACCTATAGCCGTTCAATAAAGCAAACTAAAATACGTCTATTATCGTTCCACTACACTGTTGAATTATGTTCTAGTGGATCATACGGAGCACTGAAGACGATGGATTGAGGATCCGCATGGAGGACAGCGAGTTCTACCATTTTGAGCCGCCTGGTTCTAGAAAGAGAGGATTTTCGAAACATCTGTATGAACACCAAGCAAGCCTTTGGTGCAAAGATCACGTCCTGTCGAATGCGAGACAGCCTTGTCCTGATGAGTGGAGCTGGGAGAAACCACCTCAACACCATTGACGATAGAACGCAGCATTGAACGGTGCTCACACCCCTCATCTGTCGCTGACTTGTGAAGTACGAAATAAATCCAGTTTCGGCCGTATCGTTCCATACAGGGAGCATTTAGTGCCTGTTACTCAATTTGTCCCGAATCTAATGTCGTATAGCAACAGAGTGTCAGAAACGAAGACAATTCTGCGTAGTGGATGAATCAGGCAATGTGGAGAAATCCTCGGCACCTCAGGACTCTCGAGCCACATCTAATATCACCGTCTTGAGTTTCCCTCCTTCTGAACATGGATGAGCTACCAAAGGAACAGCACAGTCCAATTTGAATCCGCGAAATCAGGAATGCCTTCCACTTGGTTGCAGCAACACGCCACATGCCGCATGCCAGCAAGTCCCGAGCTCATGTCTCTACACATCCGCCACTCGTTACTTTTCAAAACTAACGAGTGCCGCTCGGATACCTTGTTGCTCGCGGAGCTCCAATCACCACCAGGCAACCTGTACCCAACAAGTGCTCCGCCAAAGCTGCCGCAACACTGTCATGCGCACACCGCCTCCACTCCCAGAGAACCACGCAACAAGGCCGCAAGCCTCTCGGACGCAGACCACGGTTCGGGTGAAAGTCCGAGTCGGAGATGCTCTCGAGAGAGAGACACTTTCGAACTCGAAAATTCACCCTCATTAGAAACAATGAAGTCAAAGCTCTCCCTCCGCGCTCTGCTCTGAGCGTTTTCTAGGTCGCTAAGGATGACGATTGTGCTTGTGCATACCGTGCCGCTTGCAGCCTATATCCTGTTTGCTACTGACACAATATTCCGTTCTATAGCAAAGGTCATGTACCTATTTACGGTTCACACTCCCTCACACACACAGCCGAAGTCACAGATTCGTTGGCACACTGCCGCAGAGGCAGCGAGCCGCGCCAACGGAGAAGGTACGCTCGCACGGAGGCGATTAAGGACGAAACGAAAACAAAAATACATAAAAGGTGTATGTCATCCGCATTTAGAGCAAATGGAGGCTATATTGGGGGCGCGCGCGTCGACATGAAATCGGGATCAGCGGGAACAAAGACCGCCATCATCATCCAGACGTGCTCTGGCGCCGGTGGAGGAGTGGAGCTGTGCGTCCCCCGAGTCCCAAGGATAATCCCGTTCTCATCTGCGGCCCGGCGGAGGAATGAAAATGACTCGTTAACGACAGGTGACAATACGTTCCGGGGACCGTTGCTGCTGTCGTTGCCGTGGCCGTGGCTGTTGCTCCTTCGGGTTATGAACGTCGCAGGACATTCTCGTATCTTTTCATTATTAAATATTCCCGGTGGGTGGGCGCGCCGCTTCCCTCGTCATGATCAACATCATAAAATGCATACGGCCTGCAATAATAAACCGTACGCGCGTTGCTCCCTAAAATATTGCCTCTGTGTGCCTGCGTGTGCCTCCCGAGCCGTTGGAGGGGCGGTCCAAGGCTAAGGACTGGCACCAGTGGATGGGCTGAATGGCCACGGGCGACATGGGGAACAATTGAAGGACACTTTATGGGGCGACATGTGTTTTAGTTCGAAATGGGGTTGGGCAGGAGGCTTTCACTGGCTGGGGGTGAAATGAAGGGAAAAAAAATCCCGGCACAAGCCGGAGTCCTTTGTCCTGTTACGTGTGTCGGCCCGTCCGCCGTCGCGCGCCCCCCCTCTGACATTTCAGCTTTTTCATTGTCCTCTGCCCCTGCAGCTGCCAAATATTTGGTGGCAATTACGTGCCGCCGGCAATGATGACGACCGGGTTGACGGGGTTGATGAGGGGCTCGTCGGGGGTCGACGACGAGGTGAAGACACATGCCAAGGAGGACGAAAATCAGGTCTGTGGACGCGCATACGTGAGAAGTTTTTCAATTGGCGACATAAGCAGGTGTTGTCAGAGATTTTCTTTCGACGCTCAGCCACCCCCGGCTGCGTCGGTGGGTGGGGCTCCAGTCCAGAGAATGACAATAAAGCTCACACCATCGCCGGAGGCTTCGGCACTGGCTCTGGCTCTGACAATGCCAGCTCATGGCAATGATGTCGGTGATTACGTCGAAGCGGGGAGGCCGATGACGACGACGGTGACGAACACAACGATGGCTGTGATAATAACAATAATCATAACAACGTTGATTAGATCGATTTATGATTTCATAAGCACACGCCGCCGGGGGAATCCCGAGCGTGTGCTTCGTTCCTGGCGGATGCAAGTGCGAGCTGGCCTCGTCGTTCGTGGGCGCCTGTGTGAGAGTCTGTGCCCCCGCCGCGTGTATGTGCGTGTGTATGAGTTAATAAGTAACAGGAGGCGGTTAATTAAATGTAACATCTTGTCGGGAGGGTTGTTTTATTAATAATTTCGGTGGGCTTGCCTAAATGAGTTCGAAGACGTGAAACATTAAGGTTCCTTGTGGCCTGATGGGGTGGAGCGCTTCGGCGGCTGGCGGTTTTGTTTGGAACCGGGGTTAGGCGGCTTAGCACGTGTAGATGATTCAATAGAAATCACAACAAAAGGACGCAACGTAAGAAATAAACCGAACAACAAGACAAAAAAACATCACCTCACATCTGGCTGGGGAAATGGAGGGGGGACACTGCGGCAGGCATCTCCTCGACACCGCACACATCCTGTGGCTAGTGTGATGAATTTCCCGAGGAGCAAAAACTGATGGATGAAGTAATTAAATGGATGTCGAAGGAGCGGAAGGGAACTTAGATTGAGTTCCAGATTCGGTTACAATACCGCTTGATGGGGCGGATCTCCCTTTAAGGCGGAGGAGGAGATTAATGACCAGGGGATGAACTCAAATTGATGGCAAGTGCTGAACAATGTGAGTGGATTCTGTGCAGTCTTGGTGTGAAATCGAGTTAGTTGGCGAAGAGGGGGCATTTCTGGCATTTTTGTCAATTTTTAATACATTTTTATTTCAAATTCCGGCGCGGCAAGTCGACTATAGATCAAATCTTCACACTAAGGCAGATCCTGAAGAATCCTTAAAACTAGTTGGACGTACATTTTTTTCTACAATCTAACTTACTGGCCCTCGGCGGGCACTCTATACATGAGTGTGCCTAACCTATTTAGTTACGGACTTACAGGGAATGGTGGATGTGGTTAAGTAGCACTTCCAATAGCTGCTTAGCGCGTCTGACCAGGAGAGAGTGATAGGGGTCCAGGAAGTCCCAACTCCAGTCGACGAAGTAGTCCTCTCACCTAGCTTTGAAGAAGTCGGTACAGCCATTAAGGCACTTTTCGAAGCTGGGGCAAATGTTCTGGCATGCTCCCAGTTTGAGAAAACGAAAGCTTGCCGGGCAACGACATGAATATCAGCTCCATATGCCCCATCCAAAAAAAAGGCGATCCTACCTCTTGCAACAACTTCAGAGGTATATGCCTTTTCAACGTCGCCTACAACATCCTATTCAGCGTACTGTGTGAACGTCTAAAGCCAATTTGCACTAATCGGCACGTCCCAGTGCTGTTTCCGGCCCGGCAAATCGACTATAGACCAAATCTTCACACTCTCGGGCCCTGGCCAGATCAGCATCTACATGTTTGCTAAAATATCGATCCCCATGTATCTGACTACAATCCTTTGCGCCAGTGGTTGCCCGTGTCGTCCAACAATGGAGAACTCTCGCCAATTCTTTTTTGCATTCCGCCGAAGCCGAAGTATACAACGGCGTCCTGAACAGAATGGTTTCCGACTTCTGAAAGTTGATATTCAACTTCCAGTCATCGCAGTCTCTCATGAATGAGGCGAAGTCACCCTGCGCGATGTACTCGATCTCTTTGCCTGATCTGTACACGATCAAGTCGTCGGCATACTCAATTGCGTGAGGAAGAGAACTTATTAGATCGCTCCTTTTTGGAGATTATTTTTTACTTCAAAAATACTTGTAGAGGTCACGTTGCCATTCTTGACTACGAACCGCCTACCTGTTAGCATGTTGTGCAGTAGGTACAGCAGTGGTTTTACCTAGCCGATTGAGCTTGTAGAAAAGTCCTTCTCCAGGTCAATCAAGCAGGCCCCCGTACATTGTTTCAGGCTCTTATGCCATTCGATATCCGACACCAGTTTCGAAGCGGCATGCATAGTGTCATGCTCCACTCTGAAACCGAATTGGTTATCCGGAATTATATGTTTGTCCTCTGTGCAGTTGATCAGAGCTCTATTTACCACCGGAAGGAAACTAATTGACCGGAGTATTTGCCTCCTACAGAGCATGCATTGTGCAACCGTTCATTCGTTGCGTGGTCTTTCGAAACAGGTTTCATGGGCTTGAAACATTCATCGCCTGGTTACATCACAATAGCCCAGAATCCGTTGCTCCCAAGGGTGCCCTGTACATCAGCCCACATAAAAGCCCATCTCGACACAGCGAGCACTCTAAAGAAGAGATCCAAGGGTCGAGCAAAATCAAAAGAACAACACACGCTTCTTGCCATCATTCGTGTGAATATCTTAAGTATCGACTCGTAAAAGATCCGAAACTGTCGTTAAACCGAGCAGTATTTCAATTTGCGCGTTCAAGTGGGAAACCAGTCGAACTGGTTCTCTTAGCTCAAATCAGTCGCCTAGTCTTTGGAATTTCTGATGAAGATGAACTAGATGGGGTCAAGCGCGGGTAGAAGTCAACAGCTGCAACAAAGACAGCAGTGATGCAAGGGAAGAGAGGAGATTTTGAAATTTGGGGACACATGCAGAACTTGATTTGAATTAAAATAGAAGGTTTATCTTCCATCTTCCAGTGCGCTGCGACTTTTGATGGGATCTCAATTGACCACTGTTCGAGGGCCTTGAAGGAGTGTAGCTTAGTGATAGATTTGCTGGCTAGGTCGCTGAAAAATAAGACATCAGAGCTGGTGTTGCATCCATTTTGGTTTTGGTTCTTCTTGACCTTCTGGCACATTACCCGTCCCAGGGGCAGTGCGTTGCAATGATGATTTTTTTCAAGAAAGCGACTTATTGAGCTCTTCTCGTGGATTGAGCCACTTTACATTAGATTGGATTATTAACTTTTTTTTTATAGCAATTATAAAGGCTACATATGACGGTAGTAAGTGTCCCATCTTACACAATGGTAAGTTGTCAGAGAATCTTCGAATCCGAACCTGTCGGGCAACGCAACAGAGGACGCCCGCGTTTAAGGTGGCGCACCCAAGTGGAGAAGGACCTCAACCAACTTGGTGTGCGAAACTGGAGACAGCTAGCCACTTTGGAGATGTCGGTGAGCTCGTTTTCAACCAGGTGATGGAGCAGCGCCAAATTTCCAATGTTATACACCACAAACTGACGAGTTTGGTAGAAAGTAGACCTAACGTTACACAGCTCGTCTTTATACAAGTTGTCATATGCAGCCTTAAAATTCACGAATGTGTAATGGGTCTTTAGTTCTAGTGTTTTTTCCGGGGCCAGCCGAAGTGTGTAGTCGGATGAAGTCGATGGTAGTGAAAAGAACAAATCAGGTTATTCACGAATAGTTTCAGGCACTCGCACAGCGCGGCGGAGAAGCTCTTACAGACGATGTTTAGGAGACTTATTCCTCTTTTGTGGATTACACCACGTATACTGGTTGCCGGAATAAAAAAAACATCGTCATTGTCAACGAAATTCGTAAGTGAGCGAGGGATGCTGTCAGTGGGAAGGATGAGCATCTCGATGTAGTTGATTTCTGGTTAAGGGCGAGCACGGGGATGATCCTTCAGACAATTGTGACCTCTAACTGCTAACAAGCACGATAGCAACTTCGGGTGGGACTGTTCCGGGTTTTATCTTCGGCCAACCAAGAGCGGATTGGTGCGCCGACTTCTAGGGCCGGGGTGCCAAGCTCAATCCCCGAATTTACCAACTTTCATAATGTACAGCTCCACTTCTTTGGAGTCATTGACTATCCTCAAAGATTAATAACTGTGGCATTTTCAAGTTGGCATGAAATTGTAGGTTCCGTCCAATCATGACAGAGAAACAACACGAGTGCTTGCTGTCGAAGCTGGGTTCAAACCCTTCTTCGACTTTTGCGCCACCCACGTATGTACATGCATCTTGAAGTTTGGCTTCAAAATTTAGTGTAAGAGCGGTTGGTTCAAGGAGCATTAACTGTCTGCCTAGAGAAAACTTCTCTTGGCCGTTCGAAATCGGTTCACAACTCTGGGTTCCATTCACTCGTGACAGAAGAATACCACGTACCACACAAGCTAGCCCCGAGTCTCCGAATGTGGCGCCACCTACATCCAGTTTATTACATAAGATTAGCGAAAACGTCTCTTTTTATATCAGTCTTCATCTTGAACTATGACCTAAGGATTGAATGTAGGAGCGGTGCCGCCTCATTGCAGTGGGGCTGATTCTGCCACAAGTTCTAATGGCAATACTCCGACACCGCCATTCGTGAGACTTCGTGTCAATCTTCAAGAGCTTAGATGAGTAAAACCGAGTCAAGCTAAAAAGTACATCTTTCCATTGAATTTCTTAAAAATTGTGATACGAAACCCCACACGACTTCACGCACTGAGTCGAAACTCCAAACGAGCATCCCATTCCATTGCTTAGCCGGACTGTCGTCCTCGTCGTACTCCTGGCCGATTACAAATTCCATGCATTTCGCCACTTTCGGCCTCGATTTCGGGCACAACTTCGGCACCAACTCCCCCACCACCAGTAGAGATCAACATTTCGTGTTGCTCTCTGATAACTATTCCAATTCATTAAGTGCCCACCTCCACAAATTTAAGTTAAATCGTTACGGCACCATCAAGCAGCCTCCACAGATGCGAACCTTTCCTCGACGTCGACGCATCCCATGCCCGTGACCGTGCATTTTACATTTTTACGAGCGATTCTCATAACAAATTCAAACTTGTATTCACTCAGATCATCCTTTTTAAATGTCTACCTCCATGCAAGCACGGACCGGCCGGCCGAGCATTGAACAGGAAAAAGGATGCTCCAGCAGGACGAGATTTAAATAATTCACCGTGCGTCATTGGCACGGAACGAGATGGCATCGCCCTGCCCAGACCGGCCAGTGGGACGGAGAAAGATCACAGGGATTCCAACGACCAACCGACCGACCGACCGAATCGAAGTTCCTGAGACGAACAATAAATTGTCATACATTATTCCGTCGCCCCGGAAGACGTACCACAAGAGCGCAAGCAATACGTCCCGCCCGGGCGTCTCCCCACGCCGTCGCTTGGCGTTTTAAAAGTCCCACGTGGCAGATATCTAATCACAAAGGCAAGCAACACGAAAACCACATTACATCGTTCTAAATGCCTTTAAAAGGCTCCCCCGAAAGCCCGTCCACACGGGACCGTCCTCCGACTGTGGCCCACATATTGCGGGACCAGCGCACACATCCTTTTGTGAGGCAGCGTGATTCCCTTCTGCTCCGAGTCCTTTTTTCCTTCTCGCCGTCCTGCAGTCCGCCGACTCTCTGGTGGGCTTCTTACTCGTCGTTTGCCTTTTTTGCGTGCGTTTCCGCTTCGTCGAGGGATGCCGCCCCCTTCGGAATGTCGGTCAAATAGTTCCTGTTGTCTCTCGGACAGTAGGTCGTCCTGTGCGGCAGTCTGCATGGATTCCGGCAGCGGACAGCATGCTCGTCTCATCACTCTCATCATCGTGCTCATTGCTAGTTTCCTGTGACACTGATTGAGAAAGTAGTTCGCCTCGCCAGTCGAGATTCGAGAACTCGGCCAATCCTGCCACTCAGAGAGTGAGTGCGAGCGAAACTCGGTAGCTTTTGATGTGATGTTGAGAGCAACATGCAAGGACTCTGAGAGGGAGAGAGGTAAACATGTTTGGCATTAGTCGGTTGGCATCTGTTTGTTGAGGTGGGTTGCATTGCGGTGTTGACGCCGCACGATGTGTCCAATTGGGTTGCTCCGGCTGGCGAGGTCGGCTACGTAGGGGATTTGCCTTGTATTTGTTCAGGATTCGGGGCCTCATTAAAAGGTCTGTCTGATTGCACAAACAAATGCTTCGGCTGGCTGGCTGGGCGGGCCACCGTGGGAATGGTTGACAAATGGACAAACACCGAACGGCCTCTGATGCGACGGTAAAACTGAGCAAATGTTGACTGAAATATGAGACGCTGCCGAAGGTCAATCTGGTCATTGGAGCAAGGTTGTCTGGGTTGGGAGTACCCACGGGGATAGTGGACCTTTAAAGTGATGGGAAATGGTGCTGAGAACTGGCGCGTCACCTTTCACTTTAAGGTTATCACTGAGAGTGGTTTAGAGGAGCCGTTGGCTTACTAAGTCGAACAAAATGGTGAATATCTACTTGATTGCTGGAGAACGACGAAGTTGTGAGTTAAGGTTTTGACTGTGTTGACTCCTGGTTTCGAGGAACAGAATTTCTGATATTTCACAATTTTTCAATTTCAATCCAGGACGCCCTCAGGGCTGTCAGTTGTGACCGGTTCTATTCCACTTGCTTGTACACGATAGTCTCGATAGTAAGATAATTGAAAGTCATGCCAAATTATTCTTCTAGACGACGTTTAAGTAATCTAAGAGCCTTAGAAAGTCATTTGGAGGGTTCGGGCCTTAGGTTGCAGGTACTCATGCCAACCTGCCAACTTCCACTTTTAACGCAGACCACTGACCAACCAATCATTTTCATCACGATAAAGTTCACAAACGCTTAACGCAAGGAATTGTAAGTCCGAAAGCGTCCCTTCTATTTAGTAACCCAAGAAAGCCACTCGATCTTGTGAAGAGACGTATGTTCTCTTGATCCCTCGTGTGCTTCAAGAAACAGCAATTAATTATGTTATTGGACAGCTTTCTTGTCCTGGATGGAAGTTACTGTCACACTATCCCACAATGCCGATTGCTATAGAGACATGCTTGGTGTTAGTTCGTTGGTCAACTGCATGGCGATTGGACAGACATTTAAGTTTTTACAACCGCATATTTTAAAAAGACGGCTCCACAAGCCACGCAGTGACATAACAATCGACTGACAGCTTAATCCAGTGGGCTTCTTGATATTAAAACAGTCTAAGGGCAATTCAGAACAACACGCAGACTTGGGCCTCCGAGTGGTCGTGGAGGGTGTGCGAACAATTAACGCTACTCAACACTACACAACCGGTAAGCAAGCAGCACAGGAACAGCCAATTTAGCGAACAGAAAGTGGAACTTCTTAATCATCTGTGAACCGCTAGATGGCGCAGTTGGTTGAGTTTGGTTCTAGTGGTCCCAGGTTCGAATCCCACTGAAAGCAAAAGTTAATACGTTTTAATCTAGTTTTTAAATCTGGTCCACTCACCAATTTCCATTGGTTCCATTAGGCTCAAATGAATAGAACTGGGTATGACAATGGACCAACAATGGTCTCAGTGTGCTGACAAGTGTTCACTTTCAGCCCGATAATCTAACCAAACCATCTGCGAACTCGGATGGAGCTGCAGATCGCCCGAATGTAACAAACATGTCCTGATTCATAAGGACATCCGGATAGCTGAGTAACACAATAACGGGAAGGGTACGAAAAATGAGAAGACAATCAGGTCCAGTTGGACCCACAATATTGTGCAAATTAATTTGAACATATTCTCTTTTCTTTTTTGGAAGGTTAATATTGTATGTGCGCCGCGTGACAGAAGAATTCTATGCAGCACACGAGTGGTTGCGACAGAAGCTACGCCCAATTCCGCATCGGAATGTGGCGCCACCTACATCAATAGTGTTACATAAGATAAACGAAAATGTCTCGTTTTCTTACAAGTCTCCACCTTGAAGTCTGACCTTTACATTTAGTGCAGGAGCGGCCTTAGCCTCGGGGACTCTATAAAGTCAAAAAGGCTCATTTTTTTAGCCTGACTCAGGACTTATAATCATCCAATTTCATCATTTCACTATTTTCATAACTTTATAAGGTGTGAGGTAAGCTTTCATATTTCCTGCACGCTTTCATTTAAATTACCAGAGGACATCTAATACTGCACCCAGAAACGGCTCTGGATAGACTTCGAGGAGGAAATGAATGACTTCGCCAGGAAATGAATGTAGTCGTATCTTCACGGATGGTTCCAAGACCAATGAAGGGTCCGGCGATAGAGTTTGCGTAGAGGGCGATGACATTAGACTGTGCACCTCACCTATTTGCGTCGGTTTTCCAAGCGGAGAGCTATGCGATGCTAATGCCAACAAAGGGTCAATGCATATGTGGCTGCCGTGACAGCAAAGCTGTGCTTAAGGCGTTACTCATATTTTTAACCGCTTCCAAGATAGTTCAGTAATGAAATTCCTCTCTGAATTTGTTTGGCTGTCATAATTCAGTGAAACTCATATGGGTCCCAAGACACCAAGGAATCGCCGGTGAACTTACTGGACTAGGATCAGACGAAACTTTCTCAGGACCTGAACCTGCGTCTGTGGCTTCTATTGATGGTTGGACCTCTCGTCATCAATGGGAGATGCCATGACTCTCCAGGATGTAGACAGACCAAGCGTTGGCTCCGAAATGCCTGTAAGAAAACCGCGGTACTCTTGTTGTTCCTTGACAGAAATGACTACAGACGGCTAAAAACTTAAATGTGCTTGGTTTAAGCGATGATACCGTCTGCGACGCCTGTGGAGAGGACACGGCAGAACACTTTCTCTGTCACTGTCCCGTCTTTGCTCATATCAAGTGGCAGGCTGATTCTGTAGGCCCTTCATCACAGAAGCGCCTACATAACAGTTTCTTTTATCACATAAGACGGCATGGTGTTATCAACAACCTTTGTTGGGACTCATTTGTTTGTTCTTGACAATTGGCAACCAAGGCGTTCGTTTCAATAAATAAGGTGTCAAGTCCTTTTTTGGAAGACTATGAACGTCATGGGCAGCCAAAAAAGTTTGACTATGAAGAACTGGAAGCACTACTCTATGAAAATTGTTGCCAAACTCAAGAAGAACTCGCAGAATCTTTCTGTGTCACTCTAGCAGTCATTTCAAAACGTTTAAAAGCAGCTGGGCATATAGACGATTGGACACCTGGAACACATGATCATCAATGATCCGATTAACAGAACTTTCGTAAAATAAATGAAAGCTGTTAATATTAGGCGTGTTTTTTTGACTACTCAGTACTGCTCAGTAAAATCCCACTGTCATTACTTACTACGACGAATTGAAAAATCTCACTCACAGACGGTGCAAGTGGAAACTATTTGGTTGGTATCAATACTATTTTTTGTTTCTATTTCATTGTTGTTGTTACTTGTGCAAATCTATAACATATCAGATGATTCACTTGAAAACATGTCTCAGAATCAATATTTACCTTATTTCGACTTTAGAGTATTTTGACATCTAGTGCAATGGACGTGCAAAATTTAACTCAGTAAAAGAGCATTTCATCATTACTGATCTGAGCACTGAGTAGTCAAAAAAACACGCCGATTGCCATTTTATTATAGCATAATGACAAAGAACATGCTTCCTGTACATCGCGATATACGAGGTTTTTGCTAAAAATTTGAATTTGCTACTGCTCGTCTACGATCTGCTTGACGCGAGAAAACCAAATCTTCAAACCTTTGGAAGTCCCGGAAAATGTTCATCAAATACAACAGGTCGATACTTACTATGTCTATGAAATCTGTCGGCTTCCGACTGTCTGTCGTTTCACCCTCGTATTTATTACAGTCCACTTCAACAAGTTAAGCTGAAGAACACAATCTAAGAAATGCGCTGCCGAACACTAGCGCGACATATTCTCCTAAAATGTATGTACACGGATGTCGTGATTGAAAAACATAAAGCGATCCGTCAATGAGGCAATTGAATGAAATTGACTCAGTGACAATTGACAACAACACCGTCTCTAGTAGGTTTTGTGCGTGGCCCTGAACATGGCGGAGATGCTTTACTGAGCTCAGGGGTTGTTCAGTGACTTCGATGCAACATGGTGCCACAATTTGGAGGAAAATTATCTGTGTGCGGTCTATGGTCATAATGGGGTTGTGAGCTGTCTATAAGGGCTGCGCAGGGAAAAGCCACCTAGATAGGGACTAGATAAATCCCAGGAATCTTCGAGTTCACCTGTCACAACCTGTCCCTGGCCCGAAGAATTATCTCCAAGTCTGCTGGACAACACAACAACGGGCGTTTACGATACAGACCATACACACAAGTTCTGAAAGACATCAGACAACTTCTTTCGTGAATTTGGAGACAGCTAGGAGAAGAGTTTAAGAAAGACATTGGGTGGCATCCTATGAAGAAGAAAATATAAGACCAAGAAGATTGTGAATTAGATTTGAAGTGAAACACACTACTGAGTGGAGTCAATGTCACATTCTCAAGCTAACTACAAAGGAGAAGAACAGAAAGGAAGCAGACTGAGATCATCACAAGGATCGTGCGGCCGTCGTCCAATTCCACATCACGGACGAGGTCCACGCCTGAATGTATCGCCTTCTAAGAAAGACCGACGGAAATGCAGACCAGCACTTGTTAATGACAAAAGAGGTTTCTTGCGATCCCACCCGCATTCCATTGATCATCGTGAACCTCCTTACGGCACACCGCCATAAACAGATGCAATCCTGTGCGCCGACTACCTGCGTGAGGGCCGTAAAATCATAGCGTCAACCGAAGGAAATGCGTTTCGCGTGAAATTTCCCTCGAAACCCGTGGCAAGTGTCGAAAGAATAGCATCTCTTCCAAGGCAAACCGAAAAGTCGTGACAACCAGCACTAAGCACCAGCAGCGATCCACTTAAGGTACACCTTCAATTACCCCAAATCGGCCGTCCACTCACGGAACAGGAAGACCGTCCGAAACACACCTGTTTCAACAACATATCGTGTCGTCACTCGCAAGAGCACTTCCTGTGTGCCCGCGCGGGCCTCTGCCAATCTCCCTATGACTTGTCTGCACCGCTAATTACAATGAACTACAATCGCCCTCCTCCCCCACCGGTCAGGTGCAGCAGGACACCAACCTGGCCACAGCACGGCAGAAAAATGTTTCAAAACGCATTAGAAGCCCCTGTTCCTGGAGTGTGTTGCGTGATGCCCGCAAAACTTGCCTCTAATTACCGACGACAGAGTACTATGTTGCGCGACATCCTACGCGACGCCACAGCAACACTGTTTGCGCTCAAAGCTCTGGCGAGTGTGTGGACACATGTTGCCAAGCCAAAAGGTAACATTTTCTCCGCACGGTGTCGCTCCCACGTCGAACCAGTTAAACCAGTCCGACCGGTTCCTGGCGTGCACAAAGTAAACACACACGCACACAGGCGCACCGCACGCCCGGCAACATGCTGCCGCCGCGCAACATCCAGCGCACACACACGGCCAATGTTGCCACCGAGCTACGTACACTTTGCCACACCACTGTACGAATCAGTTCGGTGATAGATCTCTGTTGCGGCGGAGCTACGTTGTTTCGCTATCGGGCCGTGTCCACAAAGCGTGCTTACTAAAGTTGTGTGAAGACCACAAGCAAAAGAGAGGAGAAAAAAAAAAACGAATCGCTTCCATCAGCGTCTCGAGTGAATTTTATTTCTTTTCTGCGGTGTTTTAGTTTTTTCTTTTATTTTCGTGTGGAAAATCGCGAAATCGTGCGGATTTGTGTCACCGCCGAGTGCAAGTGCGAGCCAGGGAGTGTGTAGTATCTTGCGACAACGAAACAAGTAGATTGTGTGCCGTTCCCAAGGAATACAATTTCAATTTGGATCCTGTTGTGTTTTTGTGTGTGTGCTTCAAGTGGATTACATTTCTCTTCGGATTCGGATTCTGGGTGCAACAGATACTACTTGGCCATCGGCGGCTCCATCTTGGCGTGTTGTCGAATAGTTATTGTGAGCCCCACCACACGAGCCGAGCATCATGGATAACCCGTCCGCATCGACATCCTCGTCTATGTTGTCGTTTGCGTCGTCGTCACTGCTGCTGGTGTTGTTGCCTTGCATCGCTCACTACAATTACATTGATACCTGTTAGACGGGTTTTTGTGTTATTTCAGTTTTTTGTCTCTCCTTCATCGTTTACATCGTCTTTCCGCGCGATCCGATCGCACTGTCTCTGTCTCGCTATCCCTGAGAGCTGCCTGTGCCGTGCCTAGCCTACACTTACCTCAAGTCGTCGTCTTCGTCGTCTCCTCAGCTTCAGTTATTGTCGTCGTCGTTTACCTTTGTTGTTTGTGTACTTCGTTTCCATCTCGGTTTACCTTCTTTTCGTCGTCGCTTTGAGTGTGTGTTCGTCTGTGTCGCGCTTGTACCTAACCTGGCCGCTTGCTTTGTGCTCGCGTAGATCGGTGGTTTTCTGAGAAAACGGGCTGAAAGGGAAGCAGAAAGAAGCGCAAAGTGAAGAAGGAAAATTCAAGTGAAGCGCAGGTGATAATAATCTGCAAGAGTGTGTGAAGAAAAGAAAAAGAGAGAATATAGCAGTAAAAGAAATTCCGATACAGAGTGAGAAAGAAGAGGAAAGATCAGCGCGAGATCAGTGATCGGTGAATTTGATAAAATATACCACTTGTTGGGTTTTTTTTTCTTTTGTTCTGAACAAACTCCGCGTCGCATATCCTTTTTCCTGGTTGGGTGATCCCGCACACGCGGGTAATTGTGAGCAAACAGGACGTCATCCGATCCCGAATTTTGTGTTCAAATTTGGTTGTGCCGCGAAAAGCGGGAACGAAAAAAGTAACCCCAAACTTATCCCAATCCACACCGCGCAACCACCGTCCCATCGTCGCCGCACATTTACACCCGCTGCATCCAGCCAGGACGACCGGGAGAAAGCAAAAAGGATTTGATTGGAATCTCGCGCGTACCCCACAAAGTCCGGAGAGGACGAGTAACATTTTATTGCATCAACGAACAACACGGGATCTGCAGAGAAACTTCAACTCAATGGATACTTCAAAATTTATTTTTATCGGTAAGTTTGCAACCTTGATAGTGTTTATTGCCACACGCACACGTACTACTCCCCCTGGGGACACAGAGGGCCAGGAACGGAACAGTGGCCGCATAAATTGCTGGGCAATCTGTTTGACTTTTGCGGATAAAAATAGCTTTTATGTCATGTTGTCAGCTGAAGTGTGATGATGTCGGCTGTGCGTCCTTTGTTGTTGTCGAAGTTGGTGTTGTGTCGTTTTTTTTTTTGTTCACTCTGACGACTGATGTCCTGTCAGTTGTGAGGGGTTTTCTTTGATTTTGCGCTTTCTTTTGTTTCGCTATGTGCCATTGGAAGTTGGCGTGCTGTTTGAGAAGTGAACGGATATTAAAGTTGTCACAACTTTTCTGCAGTTCGTGTCGTTCGCTCGTAGCTGACGGTATGTGAGGGTGACAGGTGATATACTTTGACACGGTTCATGATGTTTGTGCATTATTGTGTTTGGTTTTTAAAAGGGAGCAACGGGTTTTCGGAGTTGACAACTGCATAGAGGTGGTGTTCGGGTATCCAATTCGGATCTCTTGACTTCCGATACAAGCTCTCATCAGTCCTTACAAACTTTGAACTTGAAACGGGGCCAATTGGTGGCACTTTTCGTTCATTCAGCAGGTCGTTTTTAATGGAAATTTGATTCACTGTGAGACAATTCCGAAGTCAACAGAAGCCTTTAAGTTTGAAGCAGACCCAAGTCATCCATTCAGCTCTTATTCAGCGGATATGTGTTGAACACAGATCCATTTTTAATGAGAATTTGAACAACGATGAGATAATTTTCAAGTCCCTTGATGCTTAGAGCTTGAACCAAGGCCTAAGGCTGCCTAAATCCTCCATTCAGCTCTTATTCAGCGGATATGTGTTGAACACGGATCCACTTTAAGAAGAATTTGAACAACGATGAGATAATTTCCGAGTCTCTTGATGTTTAGAGCTTGAAGGAAGTCCTTTTCCACCATTCAGCTCTTATTCAGCGGATAGTAGATTTAAGTTCTCAAGTTTTTGAATGCGAATTGAAGAACAATGTAACCAATCTGCTCCCCTTTGATGAATCGAACATAAAGCTGATTCAATTGTTGATGCTGTTTGTCATTCAGCGCTTTTTCAGCAGATATCAGTGATTGAGTTTCATTTCAGATTTTCTTTCTTGATGGAAATCAATCAAACCAAGGACCGTCTTTACAAATTTCTTTTTTTGAAATCGGTTGGAAAATATCTCGCCTTGTCCACGCCTTGTCCACATCATGTGAGCGGCCCACGACTCCACTTTACACCCCTGCATCACTTTACAGAAAGTGATAAGCCATCATTGCTGAAATAAAAATGCCCGCGCGTATTTCTAAGAGCGTTTACCCACATTCAGCTCCAATTCAGCACATTTGGAAAAAAAAAGAATTTTCGAAATTTCATTTCCAATCCTTTAATGATGTGCGACTAATCACCTAGGTCATTTCGCAGTCAATCCACCCGGCTGACTCAGGTCTTGCTCATCAATTTTTCATCAATCACTCGTTCGATTTTTAAGCATTCCTTCCGAACCCTTCTGTCGCTTGATTTCATACTCAAACTAAGCCCCCCCTGCCTTAGGTCCATCCATCACTCTCATCCAAGACAAATAGCAGTGTCATCTGTCTTTAGCCGATGTTTACGATGACGACGAATAAAGTGTAGTGGTTCCCATCGGTTTGAGTACATCGTCAACTATCGCTCGGGCAGCAGGCCCCGCCTGACGACTTGTCTATTTATTTTACGATTTTTCTTACCAACAACCGCGTTCAGTTTATGACTGTTGACATATTTTTAGACGTTTCATTGACTCTCATCCATACTTTTTTTTTCAATTACGAAATGCTGTTTTTTTGTACTGCTCCCCGTATTCAGCACGAATTCAGCCACTTTTAAGTGAATTTTTGCCTTGAAATTGGCCACTTCCAGGGGCTTCCGACGGAACGTGGTCCATTGCTGTTGGCTGAATAGCAACAGTAAAAAGCAATCATCGGTGTAATCCCCACAAGTGATTGAAAGTGTATGCTCTCTCGATTCGCCGCACTTTTGACTGATTGGCGTCTTAATGCGACGTCCTGGCGTCCATCCGAGAAACCAATTCAACTTGCAGTCTCGGACGGGAATTAACCCACCCACACGCTGGTCATCTATCAGGCCGCATCTATTTCGGGAACTCATCTCCGCTGGCATTTGAATACATAAATGTCAATGTGACAGGCGCCGCCTTCCACCGCCGTCTACCTGGGGTTCGTTAATATTAACGAGTAGTGAGAGAGTGCGGCGCTGCGGCATGGGGCCACGTAGTCGTGAATATTTTACGAGGTCTGCCGCAACGAAAGTCCTGCGATGCGCCGTTGTGTGTTGTTCGCATGTGGAGTTGTTTTTTTTTTTTGTTGCAGAAGACCAATTAAGGCCGAGATGTGGGGTGTAGTGCACTGCCATCAGCTCCCGCATGGAGTCAAAGGTTTGCGAAGAAATTTATGAACTGCATTCCGAGATGGTGTTTTCACCACGATCCGCCTTAAGTAGGATTAATTGAGTTTAATTAGGATGTGCGACGACCCTGCGTGGTCTGGGATGGGCTGGGCTGCTGCATGTGGGCACTCTGGGGCTAACGCAGCAGACGGGCGTTGAATCAGACGGCTGTGTGACCATGATGACGGAATCAATCGATTTTGAGGCCTTTGAGTGGTGCTGCGTGCACATGAATATGAGTGAGACTACACACACATGTGACTGTGGTTGACTTCGAATTGACATCGAGTTGTTGGGCGGGAGGGATTAAGAGGTTGCGACTGTGGCCGCTTGTGTGCAGCGTGAATTCGTGAGAAATTTCGACCGGGAATTCATGCAAATTGGCGGGGGATTGGTGGGGACGACCACCCAGCGTAATCCTTTGAATTGAAAAGGGAATTTTCAAAAAGGAAGCATGATGAAAGCGCGTCGCCCGGGCTTTGACAGGAGATTTGCGCGGCGACAGCAAAGGCGGCGGGCTTGTCAAGGGGGCTTAAATCCGTTTGAGGGTGGAGATTGACTCTATGTGGTACCAAGTGGGAACCCTGTGGGACTGCACAAAAAAAAAGTAAATTTCAGTTCGTCAACAGGTCGTAATTGTGTCGTCAGGAGCCGGAAAATCTCACAAACTATCGCTTTCCACTCGACAAACCCACCGCTTCATGGGACCCTATCAGCGATGATTAGAATCCACGTATAATTGAATAGCCTCAATAATTTACGGCTGGCCGCACCGGCACCGTGGCCGCAACGCACTCAGGTATGAAGAGCGAATCTACGAAATCATGTGAGAACATAATTGGCTTACCCCGACCGAGGTATCGAACCTCGTAAGCGAATCCACCACCGCGTCCCCTCCGGGTGAGCGTAACGAATCGAAGCGTTTCTCGTTAGTTTTGTGTGCGATAAGGGTGACAGCACCCTCAGGAGTGTGGCGGCAATCTTAAGTACCTGCCACAAATCAAGCCCAAATGACCGGCTATCTCTGGGAGCGGCGAGGAATTCACGCAACCATGTGTCAAGGTTGTAATCGCCAAACAATGGCCTGACTTACTTCCCACTCGACTGAGTGCGCCCGGCGAATGTGTGTCAAGTGCATTGGACAAATTGGTGAATTGCTCCTCCATGCACGGCTCGGCGGGGAGAGACCTAGAAGTCAATCAAAGCGTCGCAACCGCGCAGCGGGCGCAGTCGAACGAAAAGCAATGCACAAGGTGACGAAACTGGTATTTCGAAGAATGGATGACTCAACAGTCAGGTGTGTGTGCTTTGTTACACGCTCGAGCAAGAATTCACATCTATCTGCATTACGAATTTCGAAAGAAAAACACACGCCAAGTGGTCGGAGGGGGGAGCTAGTGATGAGGAGCCCAGCATCAGCCACAGCCAGCAGCGTTTCGCTGGAAAATCATGTAAATCTGAGGTTTAATCCATGAGGATTACGAAGTGTTACGAGCCCCGGCGGAGTGAGAACTTCGTTCAGCCTCAGGACGGAGCTGGAATTTTGATTGTTTTGACGCGCGGTGGAGGCGAGTGGAAGCTTTTGCCGAGGACTGTGAGGAGAGTGAGTGCTTAAAGGGCGTAGGATTCGCGGTGGATCTTTAAGAGAAGAGGATTCTGGTGGTTCTGTGTTACTGTGTCCCTGGCGGCTCTCCTGTCTGTGATTGAGACGTTTTGTGTAATTTGACTCATTCTGTGGGAAGTTCGTTGAACGAGCCGGACACTGTCTGGACAATGTGACGTAAAGACATGGTTATTGTCGTCGCGGCGCTCTTGGTCGTCGGGTTTGTAATCATCTTTGTCTGCCTACCTGGTTGTGACCTTATCTCTCTACAGTCCTTGGTCCTTCTCCAGCATCTTGGCTGTCTGCCGGCAGATCAATTCAAGGCCCCCCGGCTGGTCTGAATGACGTCGGGTTCCTTCTGAAACGAGTACTCATGGATCATCTATTACTCAATTGAGGCCAAGCCAGCTTCAGTTCTGTCTTGAAATGAGGGCCTGTCGAGGTGCTCTCTCGGTTTTGGGAGACGGCTAGGCTAAGACAGGCTATTGAGCTGCCAGCACACTTAGACCATTGTGGTCCAACCGTCACCAACGGACGGCAAATGGTGACTGGATCAGATTTGAAAACGAGACAAAAACATTAACTTGCGCTTTTACTGGAATTTGAACCTGGGACCCCTATAACCAAGAGCAGGCACTCAACCAACAGCGCCGTTCAGTCGTTCTTGCGTTGGCCTTCTGAGATTGTCAGTCCTTCCCTAGAACTCTTCAATGCTCCAGAAGCTGATTGGCAACCCGCGACGTGGTACAACAAGAGTTTGAATTTGCTTGCGCAGAACTCTATGTGGTACTAAAGTGGACCCCTGAGGGACATCAAAAAAGTGCACATCAAGTGAAAGGCAACCAGCAGTTTCTTGTTCTGTCAAACACACTCATCCATTGCGATCGCGAATGTGACTCACTATCGTGGCTGCTTCCGTTTCTGAATCATTTTCATCAAAACTGTCAGTCCAGATAACTGTCGCTGACTTCGATTCTGAAATCGGATCCCCCTCAAACAGCGTGACGTTAAAAACCTTGTAATCTGATATTTCTCCGATGCTCGTGTGTCATCTCGTTTTTGCTTTGCATTCAATTTTAATTGCAAATCGAAACACGATCGTTTTCGAGCGCATTTTCTACCTGGAACCTCTCCAGCATCGGCTTCCCTCAGGTAGCGAGCTCGAGATGAATGGAAGACACTTGCTTGGGAAGGAACAAAAGAAAAGGATCACCCATATTGACCGGGTGACCGATGCAATTCAGGTACATCTCTGTCGGGACCTTTTTTCTGAAAGGGAAACTGACAAGTTGTGTGACGTGGAAAATTGCTGAGCGAGGGATTATTTTAAGTGGTCACTTTTCCTGGGTTTCAGTTGTTGTGTGTGATAATTGAGAGGACGTGTGGCGGCGTACCTGAATGGCATTCGACTCGATGAGGGGCAGTGTGTGGATGGGGACTACCCGGCAAGTTGAGTGCTGGCAGATCTAGATCGTGGTCGGCTGTCCAGGCTGCTTCTAGTGATGAATAGGAAGAGAGTAAAAGGAGAGAAAGTGGAAAGGGTTGGACAGTGAACACTCTAGCTGTAGGCCAGTGAGGATGCCTTTCTTGTGTCTTTCGTGTGAACTCATTCAATGTGCGGTGGTCAAAAAAAGTGCTAATTTAAGGCAATACCTTAAGGGAGGTGTCCACTCGTTGGCGAGGAATAGCACCCGCAACTAGAGTGCTTCCTAGAAGCTAGAGTGCTTCCTAGAAGCTAGAGTGCTTCCACTAAGGACTGTGGCGATGCGGTCCATTATATCAGCTTTCATGGCCGCTTCTTTCCTCATCTAAGGGGCACCATGTTCCGTGGGTCTACCCAACTTCCCGAGCCTCCCAAGTGAGAAAGTCTCTCAAAAAAAAATTTAGGAACTCGACCCAATCCAGAAACTACACCCTTCGATGGTCTGTCATATAATTCAGGTCTTGAATGTTGCGACAGTCAAAGTGTCTCAAAGAAAGTTCTAGTCCGATGAATACTTGACACAGGCATGTTTTTCTGACTAGTCAGTAGTCAGCTTAGTAAGATTTTACTTGTGAAGCAACATCAAAACAACTTAGTAAAATTTCACTGGACGCCTTGAAAAATCTCATTCATGGATGGCGCCAGAGGAAACTTTTTGTTGGTATCACTCGAATGTTCTACACCTGTAAGCACCCGTACCAACTTTCGGAAGAAAAATTTAACTGAGCAAAAAAGCGTTTTATTGAGAATCATTACTAAGCTGAGTACTGATTAGTCAGAAAACACGCCTATTATGTAATTTGATGCCATGAAATTTCTTTTGCACACGAAAGAATAAAATTACCGGATTTTCGAACAAGACTGTATGTCTTCAACAAGTGAGATCAAGACAGAGTCGTTGTTCAGATGTGCCACAGGATTCCACACTCAACTCTAGGGACAGAGATAGGTAGAGTGGGGATAGAGTGCCCTGTCGGCCCTTTAGACCGTGTTTTACTTCGACCACCTTGTTGGATTCATTATGCCCGTCCAAAGGGTGGACTCATTTACTTACCTGACCATCATTCTGCTGCCGTCGTTGTACATAATACGTCACGGTGGTTGGTGCGATGCGCTGGAATTTGTATGGCTTACCTTAGCCTAGACCGAACCACACGGAGAAGAACTAGTGGCAAGTGGAAGGACACAAGCTGGTCGACATAAGGCGATACTCAGTTTCTTTCCTAGAGGGGGAATAATCGCTCAAGCTACTACTCCCAGCTAGCCGATTACTCCCTCGTCACTTAAATGAGTAGGCTTCCGTCGGTCACTGACATGGAGTACACAAATAAAATTAAATTCATTCCGTAACAACTTTGCTTCGTCTTATAGCCTCACGCACTCATGTCGCCTTAGGTTCAGATGGCCAACATGCGCATCTAGGCCCCTTCGATATATTCTCCTCCACTCCATAGACCAGCTGGTGCTCTTGACGAAGAGATTACTTACTTACTTGTCAGGCCGGCGACCCATGGAATGTCCGAGCCTGAGCTCCTGGGCACGCTGCATTCAGTCATCAACACCAAACTGTCTTACATCGACGGTGACTTGCCCGGTGGTTCGGCCTTCCTCTCCTTCTCGAACCAGGAGTCTCGGATTCGAAGATCCTCTTTGCTAGAGCGTTGTTGTCCATTCGCTCGAGGTGGCCGTGCCAGAGGAGTTGGCTTCCGGACTACATCCACATCCTGGTTCAGCTCGTAGAGTACGCAGTTGTGTCTTCTCTTCACTCACAGACGGAACCATATATCCGAAGTAGAGCTTTTGTTTCAAAGGTACCAAGAACTAGCTCTGCAGTTTGGCTTAGCGTCCAGATCGACGAAGAGATGGATGACAAATTTGTTGATTAGTTCGCCCAGGTTATTAACGAAGTAAGTCCCTAAGAGACTATTCATTCGGGAGGAGGCGGCGCTACTTGAAGGTGCTCGATGCTGCCTTTCTTGTCGTTAAACATGATCGTTCCCAGACTCGAATGACGGTTCTCTCAAAACGACTGGCAACCCTTTTGAAGGCTTTGATGCCCTATCTTCGTTTGGGTGTTACCTCTTTCGTTTCGGGCTTAAATGCTGAGTAGAGGACGAAGAATGTTTGGGAATGAACTTCAAACTCAATGCCCTCTCCTGTCATTTCCTTCCCCGACGGCAAACGTTCCTCTTTGTCGGAATGAAAAATGGAGACTTGCACGGTGCCTATCAGCCGCCAAAGAGGATCTCTCGGTGAAATCTGCAAGTCTCCTGGGTTTTCGAACAGTCTGCAGCGACCACATGCGGAGATTGCTGGAGCACCGGGAGGAATATCCCAAAATATTCCTGATCAAGGGTAGACGACGACATCGTTTATCAATCGGTCGGAATGAAGGGTAGTTCCCAACCAAAGTTTGAACAGAAATAATTTTGAATTAGAAAAGCTTTTTTTTCTTAAAACTAGCTGGCGTGCATCGACGACCTTCTCAAATAAAGCCACGATTAACTTCATGCATCAGCCCACTCGACCTAAAAACAGACATCGACGAACGCCTTCAATATTTGGCGAGGACAGGCCTAAAAATACTCGCAAACTTTTCCAATTACTGCGAATTCCTGGAGAGTCTGAAACGCGTCTTACTTGCAGATGTTCCTTAAATATTCCAAGTTTACAGACAGCGACAGCAGCGATCTGTTTCGAGATGTTTTCTCGTGAAATTCGTCAGCAAGCAGCTCTTCAGGTGTCCCGGGGAGAATCAAACGAGCTCTTCAGGTGTCCCGGGGAGAATAAAACAAGTCCTGGAAAGCTCTTGGTTAGGCTTGTTTGGCGACAAGTGGAAATGAATGGAGGTGATTAGGATTTGCCTAAAATGGGTAATTTATTTCGTGATGATGTCAGCGAGGGCATTGTGGTTTTGGATACGAATTGAGCTCCCTAAAGGGAATGAAGGCGTCTAAATTTGAGAGATGACTTGCATTCTTCCTAACTTCACCGCCTGGAAACACATTCCGTCAAGTCTAAGGGCGTCCCCTCAGCTATCTCACGCTGGCCACCGACAACGACACTCGGAATGGCATGTGTCTGAACTAGAGCTCTGCCTCCTATCCTTGACTGTGCCGGGAACTCGTCGCCACAATCTCTGTTCGACAATCCTTGCTGGGCCGGGCACTCGTCGCCACAACCTCTCTTCGACATCACATGGCTCTTGAATCAAGACAAGGTTTTGTAGCTCGGGTCTTCATAGTCGAATCGAATGGAAGATCAGCCAGATTTCGAAACAAAAGGCCCTCAATCCCTCTTCCGAAGCCATTTCTAAGGTACTTTGGAACGTCCCTTCCTGCCAAGGGAACCCGCTCGAGTTCCCCCTCCTCGATCATTCCCAAATCATTGCCAAAGCAATCATCAGTGATTCTCTCGTTAAATTACTTCAAAAGGTCTGCCCCCAGTCCCAATTTATGACCTCACACCACGGCCCCTTTGGAGGATAATTGCACACGACTGAGAAGAGCAAACGAGATTGCATTCCACGGTCATCAGCTCCTCCGCGAGCCCATGAAATCGTTTTATCGCTTCTGTCCCTCTCATCTCATCGTCATGTCGTCGTCTCACCCACATCAAGGGACCAGGCATTAATTGTGCCTAGGAATTATTGTACTTCTCTTCACACATCTCCGCGTGTCATGGTCTGCTGGATTTTTGTGTCGGTGTGTGTCTCCCTCTCTGCTCCAGTGACTAGTCATCATGGGGCCCCCTCGACAAATTGGGGTGTCACGAGCGTCATTTCGACTCTCCCCCATGCCCCCCCTCTGGGTATCTCGCACTTAATCCAGTTCGATCGGCTTCGATTCGATTGTTGTGTGTGCGTGGCGGCGAGTGCCATAAAAACGTTCCTTTGCCCCGTAAAAAGGAACAAAATCACGCTCCACTCGCATTGACTGCGGCGGGCGGCTACGAAAAGGGATATAAATCATTAGTCATTGAGCCATCCTCCTCGTCTCAGTCAGTCGGGCGATCTAAATAAATGAGACATTTTCCAGCGTCCGTGTGTTTTTCCTTTTTTTCCCATTTTGCAATCTGAATCTGTTTTTTTCCCTTCTGCTCTGTTTTGAGTAACATCCGTCGTCGACTGGCAGAAGGGCGGTGGTGGGGGGGATGACGACGATGAGCAAGGACCAGGGACACACGACACGGGCATGGGAACGAGCGCGGGGAAGCGAGGCCGGATCTACTGCAGCTGGTTTAGTGAAAAACTCACATTTCATCCAATTTAACCGTTTAATTTTCCATAAATCACCCTTAAAACGGGAGAAAATCCGCCACTGTCTCTGGGTGTGTGTGTTTTTTAAAAAAAAGAGGAATTCGCTACGCATTTCCCATTTGAATGACAAAAGAATAAAACCAACCCAACCCAACGCAAGCCACCCCTTAATACATTTTCGATAAAGAAAGACGACGAGAATCCAACCGAACAACCCTCTTGGGCCAGCTAAGCAAATGATGTTTATGTGTGTTTAAGGGATACACCATGCACACGCGTCCTTCTGTTGAATCCTCGTCTCGGTCCAATATCCTTGACGGCGGCTGACGAGCGGGCTGGGGATTAGGGAAGATGGCAGGCATCGCATTCGCATCCCTCCCATGTTTGCAATTAAAATCCCGCTGCAATCGTTCCCCTCTGCGAATCTGACAGTCTAAGTATCAATTACGAATCCAAAACGAGAAGTGAAACCCGAGGAGCGGAAGAATATGATACACACATGTGCGGTGGGAATTGGTCTGGCTGCAGGGGGATGGGAGCGAAATTGGGAAAACACCTCTGGGGTGGCCGGGAGAGTGACAGTCTAGGCTTACGTCACGTTGTTGAGGTGATTATGTCAAATAAGCGCCAGGATTTGGTTCTGTTTCGGTGGGTGGGGGTGGATTTGAGAGTCCAACACACCTTCACGGGACGGGGATGGAGTTTTATTGATTTTCCGGACTGTGCCAAACTTTCCATCCAGAAAACATCAATCAATGAGTTGTCGTGAAGTTCGTCCTTTTGACGAGACCCCAACCATGCTGTGTCGTGTCGTCTATTTCCGCCTCTCGCATTAACTTTGATCGCAAACTACTTCGGCCCGGGGTTGGGGTTGCTGTGAATAGTCAGACAGGCAGACCGACTGGCAGGCACGACCATTCCTTGGGGGAGCATTCATTTAGTCGTCTTTGTGCCCGAATCGTGTGATAATGATGATGGCCGTGGCGAGAAAAATCACTTTGCACCACCCCCGGCCGCTGAGTTCGAATAGTTATTCACCGAGGTGTGCGATTTTTTGTGCCAACGTGGGCGGAAATCGTTTGCAGAATGCCCCGTCTCCATCCGGAAGGTATCAGGTTTTCTTCTTCCTCCTCCTCCTGCTCGTCGGATATTGACAACGACCTTCTTCCTTCCGCCTTGGCCCGTCTCACGGAGCACCTGTTTGTCATGTAATCCTTTGAGAGTTCCACCATCGCGAACATCTTGACTATGAGTGATAATTTGATTTTCGAGTACTTTTCGTGATTTTCTGTCGCAAATCGCTTACTGCGATTTCATCAGAAAAAATCCATTGCATTTGGCTTCAGTAAACATCAATCCAATCCGTTTCTCTGGCAGCCGTCGTGTCTTGATTTGAGCGTAAGTCAAGCGCGAGCGAACAAAAGTCTGCGCGTCGCAACATTTTGCGTGGTTAGCGTGTGAAACCTTTTGGGAAATCAAACGAGAGGATGTATTCAGCGATGTAATGGATAATGGGCGTTCGTGTTCCTTTCTCGCACTTCTTTCGCATAATGGCGGTGTGATTTTTGTCCTGTGACGCCTGCTGTCACAAGGAATTCTAAAGATTGCTGCGTCTTTGGAATTATTAATGGGGAGAGGGAGAGAAGCATGTGAATAAGGGTGGGGTTTTTTTTTCCCTGTGACGGTGAAGTGGTGGGCAATCGAATGGGGGTGGCTTTAGACTCAGTCAACTGAAATTTACTTCAGATGGAAGGTGAGGGAGACATTGCGTGGGATTAGAGAGTACGCTACGCGTCTGTGCCTCCTGGCGAAATCTTCTAGAAATTGGCTCTTGTTGACATGCCATGGGTCCTCTGCAAGTGCTGGTGGGGGCCTCTTAGAAGGCGTTAACCATTGCTTCTAGACTATCCCAGATGAACACCTGCACCTCTCAAACTTTGCCCATTTTTACTCGTTGAGAAGCATTCAGACCTTCGACGCTACCTTTCCACGTCAAAGAAGTCCCGAAAATCACAAAAAGAGCGACACACAAAAGTTCCCATCAAAGTCAGTCTTCCCACAAGAACTATTCCGCAGAAGACCAAAATCGTATTATTCCCCGCCCTATCTTCGGAATTCCTCCAGCCAAAGATTTGCACACAAACAAAAAGGTAACCCGTGAGAAAATTGTACCCAAGGTACGGTTGTGTTCAAGATAATAATAGCGCGCCTAGTTATATTGGATATTTAAGCCTTGTGGAATGACAACATAGTAGTGTTGATTGAAACTAAAAAAAAGCGATTAGACATCAAACAAAAAATTGGATCTTAAACAAAAGACAGCCATAATAATTGGTTCTTAACCCCTTATTCTCTGGGACTGATTTGCATCGACGTGGCATGGAGACCACCAAATCCTTGCATCTCTTGGTTGCAATATTCGGCCACAATACTTGCCAAAGTTCTCTATTATTGCTTGGCATTGCGTTCGCCACTGCTTTCTTTAAGTCATGTCAGACTATGGAGTTAAGGTCTGGTGGCTGTGCGGGCCACACCATAGCATCAACCCCATACCATTCCTTGGCTTTTTTGCTGGTATGTGTCATTATCTTGCTGAAAGACCCAGACCAGGCATTTCATATTCTGCGTAAGGCATCATTACCCTTGCAACAATATCAACATACACAGTCTGGTCCATGATCCCAGAAATAAAATGGGAAAGCTCAACACCTTGGTAGGAAAACTAGCCCCAAACCATTATTTTTGAACCGCCGTGTTTTATCGTCTTTAAAGTGTATTGAGAGCGATATTCCTTGTTTGGAGGACAGCGAATATATTGACGGGACACACATGCCTCAAGTGGTGGCCCGTGGTGTTGTGGGTATGTGCGTCAACCGACCCTCAGCGCTTTAACCTCTGTGACCCACCTCTTTGGAGTTACTGAGTTACTTTTAATGTCTAGAAAAAGCTTCTCAAACTTGGCCGTTCGGCGTTCGGAGTCGGTACACAACTGTTGATCCCTTCCACTGGTGGGAGATCCATAGCACGTACAACAGCAGTGGTTCAGTAAAAGTTGGGCCCTACACCTCTAGACCGAAGATGCACTCATATTATTTTTTCAGTATTAATGTCGAATTTTAGACACACAACCATGGAACAACGAGCACGGGTGTTCCGTGGTTTTCTTTGATGGTCCACTATGTCTACAGTTTTCAGAGCAGCTTGGTCCCCCATTTGTTGTGGGTCATCACCCACATGAGCATGAGAAGCGGATAATAGGTGGGCCATAGAGTGTCCTTAAATCAGTCTTTTTAGACTTAGAGCCAACTTAGTTCTCTTGGACACAACGAGGATGAAGAAACTGTAGAACACATACTGTGTCACTGCAACTGCCTAGTCAGGCCACGTCATCGACCCCTAGTCGGAGACTATCCTGCAGTGGACAAAATTTTCGCCAGTTCACTCAAAAGCATGCTGAGTTTTAGTATGACCTAAGGTTGCCTGTGTGAATTCTAAATGGGTGCAGTATTGACACCTTGCCAGTCCCCTCAAACATTTTAATTAGAATTCTAGTTGCCTTGAAATCGACCCTTATTAATTTCTTGGAGTGTATAAGTCCTTCTTGACTGCTTACTCTATGATTTTGTCACCCACTTTCTTCTTGACATCTGCAAGAGGTGGTGTAATACATAGGATTGTCTGCGATGGGTTGCTTTTTAGGCCCTTTCTTGGCAAGTTTATCGGTTGCCTTGGTGCCGACTATGGCCCTATGAGATGGGAGGTGGTAAAAACCACACGCTATTAGCTGCAGCAGGCGACCAGCTTGAACTTGATTATCATTCATTTCAGCTGGAGGTATTCCCATCAGTTTATCTGCTTCCTACACAGCTAGGAGCGTCTTTTTCTTTTTTTCTTGGCTGGCGCTACAGTCCGGGGTGGACTTGGGCCTCAGCCAACATGCCTCTCCATCTAGCTTCCAGCCACGCACTTTCGTCTTATGCAGGTTCCCTAGGAGCTCCGCTCTAAAATAAAAACACTACTTTGGTCCGAAGTTTTGATGGAGCACTGCAAGTTTTACAATTTGAAATGCCAGGGCCAGTACCTCTATTCATCTTCGATCCTTCCGTATAGACGTAGATGCTCGAGTTTTTGGTGGGTTCATTTGTATTGTCATCCTCCCTTGTCGAGAAATAACAACGAAAGGGCATTTCAAAGTCAAGGAAGAGGACAACTTATTTGCTTGTCTACCCAGTATTCATGTACCTTGAGAGTAAAAATTTCGATTAGATGTTCCTGGTGGAGCTGCTCTTTGCAGCAGATGCCCTCATGTAGAATTTTAAATGTAAGGAAGTCTAGTAAGACCTCTGAGCCCGTTTGGCCCTTCTGTCAATAAGTAGGTCTGGCCAGACTCTTCCCATTTTCGAAATTTCCATCTTTACCGAATTTTCAGACCTTGTCAACGTTTGTTATTAGTGTAGGCAATTAACAAAAGACTCTGAGTGGTTTAGTGTGTACAAAAAGTGTTTCCACAACAACCTCTGAAGTCAATCGAATATGTGTGGCGAAACCAACTTATTGACAGAAGGGTTAAGTGGCAGTAGTGGAAATTACTCCTGTGACTCTACTCAAACTCGAACCTGTTTTGATAGTCAGTGACGATTCGACTTCCGAAGATTCTACAGCAATCACGGTCTTTGATCAACCCAGTTTGGGTGTTTAATGCCTCTTTCCTAACCATCTCGTGATTACGAGGTCGACTCATATCTTTCAAAGAGCACTAGTGGGTGATGTCTGGTCAGTGTTTGGCATGCAATTGCTTTGTTTATGTTTACGAAGACGCCAAAGGTTGCTTCTTAAGCTTGCACGGATTGAATGACAATCTCCGTAAGTTTATGTAGGGCAGTCACCAAAAGTGGCACTTTCTCCATGAATAATCGCTTCTTTTTTTGTCCTTAACAACAAGGCCTTCGGCCATCAGAGGGAAAGTAAGCAATCAATGTGCCTGAGACAAGACAGCTTCTACGGAGGACAAGATGTGTCCAGGAATATCTTGGTGAAGATTGATTTCAGTTGCTTCTGGCCGATTGAGTCTGCTTAAACTTCAAGGGAAATTTGGTCTACCAGGCGATTGATGTTTCATTTTATGCGACCTCGTCGTTTTACGCGTTTTAGCAAGAATCGTGACTCATTTTGACATACAAAGTACCGGCTTTGGTTTTCTGAAGCTCCTAAAAATGACCTTCGCTTACTCAAGAGATCAATCGGTGTCAATTCACTTCGTTGCTGTCGACAATCAAATGAAGCAAGAGTCCATTAAACGAGCAACCTTGCGTCCAGGATGCGACCAGTTGTACGAGTGACGATTTCCGCTTATCGGACTGGACTCTAAGTGTCAACTTTTCGTAAATCAACTGAAACGACTTGGAGACGTTGTTGCGATGTCGAAAACCCGCCATGCTGATTTGTCAAACAGTACTGCAACCTCATGCCACCATGAGCCTTCAGTTACGCATGATCTGCTGGAAAAGTGAATAAAACAAGTCGAAATGAACCACCCGATATTTCAAACATCACTGTACATTGTCTGGGAGTGGATTTCAGAGACATTGATGGACTGTGCTTGCGTGCGTGTACAATCCTCCTCCGCTGTTTAAAGATCACTCAAGAATGACAAATTTCTCCCCTTCTTGTAATGCCTTGTAAATCATTGTACAGTGAGAGTGCATTGTCTAATTGGAACCACATGTTACCCCAGACCAGTGTCTCTCCCCGCTTGGAGTGAGAAGGCTATCAATCATCGTGACATTTCATGAGCACGACCCGAATGGAGGCTTGTAAATTATTCCAGGACACGAGCTGTAATTCGTTCAGTCTGTGGGGGTTTCTGATGTGGGACTGGACAATTTTTCAACTTCCTCACTTTCACACACTCTCTCTCTGGTGGGTACCTCTTTTGTAGGGTTACTGGTCAGTCTTAGAGGATGTCGGCTTCCATTGAACGCCTGCTCGTAGGTCGTGGTAAGCAGCATTGACCCCAATTGTTGGTCAAAAGAAGGGCTTCTGCTCAACAACCACTCTTTGATCAGAAATTCACGAATCTTGCTCACAAGCTGTCTGTCAGCTTCGCATACCGGATGCCAGTTCAACACGAGCTGCGTTCGGTTTTCGGTTTAGTTTTCGCAGAATTCCCCACTCGCTGCCAGACGGATGAGCGGCTCCTCGGAAATTTCCGTTGAATCCTTTGAAATTGTGCATTGTTCCACTCACAGGTGATTGCGCCCAAGTGAAGCACGCTAAATTCGCCGAATTCCGAGAGAAAATTCACACCAGCTTCAGCCCCAGCCCATGACTCACCGCCTCTTTCATGGCCATGGACAAACGAAAGTTCTCCCTGACGAGGGTGTGCACTGGTATCCGTTGCACGCTGCCAACTTAAGCGACTGCCTTCTTCAGTCTCATTCCATGTCCTCCACTCCTCTCGTTTGCATCCAAGCCACCTCGTCCGCATCAAAACTAAACTGAAACTTGCGTTCGATTAAGCATTCGCCGCGTTTGAATGCCTCTCTGATTACTCATCTGCTAGACGGGGCATATAACACTCGAGAGCATCAAAAGGACTGACACGACGCGCACATCAGGCGTGTATTTATAAATCCGAGATGCTGGCTGAAAAGTCTTCTCCAAGAGGTGTTCGTTTCTAATCAATTCATCGGATGATCGGATGCTAGCGACGCCATCGATGACTTTCTTCCCTGACCCAGAAGTACAGTTATTCTTGTTCATTAAACTTATCCAAGTGTTTGAAATTTTTCATTGTTTGTTGGTTTTTATTGATTTTCCCAGAAACGACGATGACGACGGCGAAGCCACGTTAATGACTCGATCTCGAATTACAATTTTCACGAGCGTATGTCGTTGCGTTGTGTCGAACGCGTTTTAAAACAATCCGTCAAGGGGGGAGAGACAGAGAGAGAGAGCGAGAGAAGGGGAAAGAGTTGTTTTTGGGAGAATTACGAAATCGATTTTCCGAGTTTCCGATTTCATGAAGTTCATTTGGCCTTCATTAGTGAGTTCGCCGGAAGAGCTGTTTGACGAGGGATTTATTTGATTTTCCGAACAAGTGGCTTTTTACTGACTTTTGGAGTGTTGCCTGGCGGGGGAGGGGGGGAGGTGTTGTTCTTAAAGTTGACAATTAAAGGGATTTTGTGGACGCTTGTGGACGAAATGAAGATGAGTTGATTGACAATTTGGTCGAATTTGTCTACCAATTGCCAGCGAAAGCGCCTGTTTTCGTCGTAGTGTGTGGACGAGTCATCGAAAAGTGGATTCAACGAATTGACCGCTGAAAACGTGCCATATATGGACGACCTCAAATTCCATGCCTAATCGTTTTGATTGATTGTAAAAGAAAACTTCTCTATAGTGGACACCTGCGGAACCTTCATGTTTGAACGTATGCTCCATACTGTGCCCCTTCTTTTCAATCACTGTTCCATTTGATCACTGATGGGATCATATTTACCACGCGAATGGATGCATTCAACATTTCTTCTATCGTTTTTGCGTCTTTTGTCCGTTATGAGGGGTAAAGATGCTCCGTAGCTCTAATAGACGCTGGAATTCATGTCCCTGCTCGGAATACATAAGACATCCTTTCTACGGTTGTGGTGAAGTACACGAATATACCTATTTTAATATCGGTACCAAGACGTATTGTTTGTAAACAGGGGTGTCGTTTATATTCTGGTGTCTCTTGTGGAGGAGTGTCGCTCTTAGATGGGTGTCACTTGTAGAGATGTACTATATTTGGGTGGCAGTCAAGAGGATGTCCCTTAAAGAGGGCTGTCCCAGAGTGTGTCCTTTATAGAGGGGTATGCGTTATAAGGCTGTCCATTGCAGCCTAATGTCTCACATAGAGGAGTACCTTATAGAGATGTATCCTTATAGGAGTATCCCTTCTAGAGGACGTCCGTTGTAGAGGGAGAATGTCCCTTAACGAGGGTTGCCCCTTACCGAGGGCTGTCCATTCAAGAGATTGTACTTTATATTGAGGTGTACCTTAGAGAGTGCTGTCCGGGATGCCTGACATTGAGTGGTGTCCGCAATATATTGGTGTCCGTTGTAGAGGGAGGATGTGACTTAAAGAGAGTTGTCCCTACAGAGGGCTGACTTTTAAAGATTGTATAGAGGTGTCCTTTACAGACCTTTATAGACTGGTGTCTCATACAGAGATGAGAGAATAGGGGAGAATAGGAATGTCCTTTAGAGACGTTTATAAACTCGTGTCTCATAGAGAGATGTCCTTTATAGTAGGGTATCCCGTATAAACGTTGGTCCCTTATAGAGATGTGTCCTAAAAGAGAGGTGTACCTTATAGAGAATCTCCCTTACAGAGGTATTTCTGATATAGAGCAGTGTTCGTTGTTGAGGGAGGGTGTACCTTAAAGAGTACTATTCGTTAAAGAAATGGGGCGTGGTATGCCTTGTAAAAGGTGTCCTGTATAGAGGCTTGTCCCTTAGAGAGATGTGCCTTATATGTAGTCTCCCTTACAGATCGATGTCTCATATAGAGCAGTGTCCGTTCTAGAGGGAGGTTCATTCTAGAGGGGTGTCCTTTGTAAAGGGAAGTCCCTTGTAGATGGGTGTCCGTTGTAGAGGGAGGTATATTGTAGAGATGTGTCCGTTGTAGAGGGAGGTGGATGGATGGCCGCAAAGGGAATGTTTCACTCTACAAGATACCTCCAATGTTGTTGTCAAGTCATTTAAAGACCCTTAACTTGCAACGCAACATACTTGACCTAAATTCATTGGCTCATCAAAAAAGTGTTGATAGTGAAATTCTTGCCAAGCATTGCGGACTAGGGCTTTTGAAGCATTTCCCAGGAAAAGGCATCTCTCAGCGACCATCATTCAGAGATAACCTCGTTTTTGGAGATCTTCATTCCGGGCCTCCACCCTCGACAACAAGGACTTCAACCAGAAACATCCTTTTCACCACCATTTACGTCGCAAAACCAGTTAAAGTCATCTGCGGACGAGGAAGTGGAGTGGATTTTCTCTAATAAATGATCTCCACTTCAGCCCTGAAGAGCCTGCTGTCTCCTAACAAAAAGCAAAACCGTCCCCCAGACTGCAGCTGGAAACATTGTGAACTTCTCTGCCCCTGCCGTTGACATCCAACTGCATTCAAGTTCATGCTAATTGACAGAAAAACCACCGGCATCACTTGAATGGGGGGCCACTTCGCCGAGGTAATTAGTCCAAAGGATTCGCTGCAACTTCCCAATTACGAAGCGGAAACAAGAGACCAGGTCACTTGACTTGTCGCACAGGGTTTCTTGGAAAGCGCGAGCATCCACTGATTGCATTCAGAAGCAGCAGGCAGCTGCTTCAACTTGACTCCGATGGGGACGCGAACGCGCGATTCACTTGACATTCCATCTCGCTACGTGATTTCTTTCCGCTTTCTCTGAACAGAGCGCGGTGCGAGAGATTCAGAGAAGGCATCCAAACTTATCGACGATACATGCGAATATCCCCAGGGATGCCATTTGCGATTGATCTGCCCCCCCAAACCACGTTCGCCTTTGCTTACTTTTCATTATGTTTGCACCGCAGTGCGGTGCCTTAGGAGGAGGGCGCTTTGTTTGCCCAGGACTCGCAGTCGCCGGCTGGCCATGCTCAAGAATCAAAACCACTTGCGAGTGGGTACCACCACCCCAGACCAGCAGGAGGGACGTGCATACAGCGGTGGAAAATCCCTGTTTATCCACAAAACAAAAAGCAGACAATGCACACAATGTTATGGTATAATAAATCAAAGTAAATGCTGTTCGCTTGAAAAAATATATTAAAGGCAAACAATACACTCGCTGGCGGACGGGGGGAGCAAAAAATTGAAAAATAATAATAAACCGAAAGGAAACAGGAAGCGGGCGGAGGCCGAGGATGAGTGAGTGGTTTACATGCCAAAGGGAGCAGCGTGCGCGCACCCTTCGTGTGTGTTTAACAGAATCCATCAAGCGTGCTCATCAAAATCAAAATCGCCATCACTGCATCCCTTCTTCCCTGCTGAAGGACACATTCGAAGGGAGCGCAAAAGGACGAACGAACGGGCAAAAAAAAAAAAATGAAAACCACACCCACCGCCGGTCTTGCGTTGAGCATAATTGACAGAACAAAGCGAGGAATGCGAATTTGCAAAATGCGACTCAAAGGAGTCGGCGGTGTGGTGTCTTCGGGAGAAAAGCACAACTCTCGAGGACGACGACAACGACGACGACGACGATGTTGATGAGATACCCTTTGAGGCTGCGCTCCCCTCAATCGTGGTTTGATTTGGTGTTGTTTTTGTTCACTTAAATTGGCAGAATAAAAGTTTATGTAACAGGAAATTGAAAATAAACAGCAATAATGCGAGCGAAAACGTTGCGCGCGACAACCACCCCCGGGGGTTGGTGGGTGGCGTGTCTCGCCGTGACGACAGTCGAAAAATGATATATTTTTGCTTCGAAATAAATTCCCTGCTCAGTCTAATGGTCTCTATCAACATGAACATCCGCTCGTTGCGAGGAGTGGCTGGTGCTGGTGCAGCGCTTCATCATCCCCAGCTTAGTCCGAAGCCATATCATCACTGGCAGGACGAGAGGGTGCGAGGGTGCTGCTGCTGCATTGTGAAGTTATTACGTCGTCGGTTGATGGTCATTTTCGAATACTCGCCCGGATCTGGTCATTGTTGTACATCTCCGAAAGGGTGGAGGAGCGCAAACTTATGCAAGTGTGCTGACGATGACAAAGATTTTGTCAGTTACTTCCTGCGGAGAATCGGAATGGCTGGGGAAACACGAGTTTAATGGGATTTGTTTTAAACAGGATGGACGTGGCGTGTAGTCTCCTGCTGCTGCTGCTGCTTAAAAATGTTCCAAGGACCATGTTGCAATTTCATGTTTGAAGGACAATGGATGTGGTGGTCGTGGTGGTCGTGGTGGCCGGTGGGTCAGGGAGAGAGTGACGATTTCATCAGACGGACTCTGTGCCACACAATCGGCTTAAGGAGTCTCCCCACCCACTCCATATGCACGGCATTGTTGTCCATTTGCTCGGGGGAACTTAAGCTAAGCTTTCAAAGTGTACCCGGGCGCTTTTGTTCCGACGGAAAATTACTCTGCTTGTCGTTGGGGCGAATGCATGGCTTAGTCTTGCCAATGAATTGATCTGCGTTTTGCTGGATCGGAGATATTTTAATTTTTACACATAATCCCGAGGAGGCAGGGAGCTCGATTGTGGCTTGTGACCTAGGAGGTGGGTGAGTGGCGCCCAACGGAGGACTGGGGGTCTTCTGGGAGATGGGACTTATCTGGGCTTCGTGGGTATGGCACGTTTAAAGGTTCATTTTGAAAATGAAAGAGTCCCTTCATAGTTCGTCTGCTATGGAGGTACACATTCCAGTTCCAAAGGAGCTAGTCCAGCGATTGAGGGGCAAGCGAAAAAGACTGGGCCCACCTTTCTCGGTGCAGAGACTGACGACGGGGTCTGATTGGAAAAGAGCGAGGGCCGTGGCCTCGAGGACTGTGAGACTGAACTTACTGGACTGGTCTATACTGGACTTACACAGGCCTTTCCTATGCCAAGTGCTTCAGAATCGACACCTCAGCCATGACCGGATCCACTCCTCTGTTGTTTAGTTCTCATGCTTTCACGTACTTCTGTGGCATTGGCTTTCTTCTTCTTCTTTGTGTGGCGCTGCAGTCCGGGGTGGACCTGGGCCTCAACCAATATGCCTCTCTAACTAGCGCGATCTCTGGCTAGTCCCTCTAGCTCTGGTCTCCAGTTTCGCACACCAAGTCGGTTGAGGTCCTTCTCCACTTGGATGCGCCACCTTTAACGCGGGCGTCTTCTGCTGCGTTGCCCGACAGGTTCGGATTCGAAGAGCATCATTGGCTAGCACTTGGAATTACTCCTAGTGGAGTGATGGCTTCGATACCGAGCCGTTGGGACAACGTAACAGAGGGCGTCCCCGAACGAGATGGCGCAAAGAAGTGGAGCAGGTGGCAAAAGATCGTGCTGGCTGAGGAAACTTGTTTGTTGAGACGCAGGTCTACAGCGAACTGTAGCGCCAATCAAAGAAGACGATGAGGGAGTGGTGGGTGATGGTTCTCACATTCCAAAGCAGGACAAGTCAAATATAACCGTCTTCATATTCTAAGGGGGGCTACAGTCTAAGTTGGACCTAGACCTCATCCTACACTTGATTCCAGTCAGCACGATATTGCGGCAGATGCCTCAAGTAGTACAGTCCAAGTCGACTGAGGACACCCACAATTTGTGTGAGCCATCTAGTGCGCGGACGTCCTTTCTAGTGTTGTCCTACATGCTTAGAGACGAAGAACTGTCTATATGCCCCTTCAGCTTTCACACGAGGACGCTTCAGCCAAGCACCCAGTTGTTCCTTGGAACGATCTTGAGAGTGAATCCAAAATCCGCTGCTACACCTCTATCGACTTCATCGGCTGTCTCGATGATGTCCACTAGATGGGAGTCGGCGTAAAGCCGTGGGCTTCTTATAAATTGGTCCCTCGAACCGGATGCCATTCAAAGTGAAAACCAGCCAATCTGACCTCCTCATGCAGGCGTCATTATAGCCTCCACCCTGCTTTGGTTTGCAGATTAATGGATTGGCCTTGTTGTTTGAAGCGAAACATTTATTTTTGGCTGGCGGCGGCCTGACTACGCCTTCTTCTTTCTGAAGTGACTTACTCTTTGCTGCATTTTCCCCTGATTCTCGGACGAACGTAGCTTACCATCAAAATGCATCCAAAAATAGTCAAATTTCCAAGAATCACGACTGATGGGTTCACATGAACCTACTCTTGCGTCGGTTATGTCGAGCTCTTTGCGTCTCCTGATGTATGGAACAGCATTGCCTCTCGGAACAGCTTTCTCCAGGATCTGTGCACTGAAGCGTGGGATTTTAGGAATTTCGGTGGTTCTAAATGCTGCTCCATCGGTGGAGATTGACCTCAGAGGGGACGTTTATGATGGCTTCACTTCTACTGGACCTATCCTCAGTGCGTGGAGGATTTCCTCGTTCTGCAGAATGAAATCGAAGTCAAATCGAGGATATAATGTCAGTTCAAGCGAACCATAGTCTCATCAAGACGAGCAACTGGTCGGACGCCATTCTTCAACTGTTCATCAGCCATTCATCATCAATAAAGTCTAGTTAGCTCAAGAAGAAAAATGACAAGATCCATCATCAATGTCCAACGGGGAATCTTTAATTTTCGAAACAGCAAATCGATGCCACTTCAATTTTGAAAGACAGTCTTACCCGATTGGTTACACTCATTAAGGACTCTCATGGGAGTCATAACCGGGCACTGTGCAATTGGCACTCATGCTCGCAGGAAGGGTGCTCCATATAATGATTTTTGCAGAAGCTGCATGGATGAAGAGGAGGCTTAGTAACCTATTCTGATTCTGCAGCGCTCTGGCTAGTCGTAGGTTCCTAAACCTAGGGGCCTACTACTTCAATAACCACAATGAATGCCAGCATAGGCCCGCTAAATCGCTACAGAAGCACCAACTAGTTCCGATGGTAGGAGAAGTCAATCCACTTGGTATCACAATGGGCTTACTCTGGCCTAAATGTGACTGCCCTAAGCAGTCAGCCACTACTACCCGATTGGTTAAATTGTTGCCCAATTATTCGGCTGCTCAATGAACACCACAAAATGGTGCTCAAATTACAAGCCGCCACCTAGTCTTGAAGGAAATCTGTCCGCTTATGAGGGGTGTCCGTTGAGAGGGAGTTCACTGCTCGTGAGAAATTCGAATATTCATCTGTTGGGAATGAAGAGAGGGCCAATTCAACAAGAATTATGGTAGCTTCGAGTTATCGTCGTTGTCAGCCCATGAACGTGTGCCGGGCGCGATTTGTCAGTCAGTCAGTCAGTCACGATTTGCTACTCTCCACTTTTTAAATGAAGCAACAGTGATCAGTGCCGATGTCAGTTGAATGACAACAAGTGACAGCTACATTGCTAACCAAACTATATATCATATGGGCTGCGCTACAGCCCGTAGGGGGCCAGGGCCTAGCTTCTCAGCAACCGCTCGTATTGTGCGTGCTATTGTTCTCTCACGAGTGGAAGGGACCTACAGTTTTATGCCGAATCCGAACGGCCAAGTTTGAGAAGCTTTCTCTGGACAGGAAATACTCTTTGAGCATTGTCAGTGACTCGAAAGAGGTGGGGTCGCGAACATTTTTTTCGTCGCACAGAGCAGGAATCGAACCTACGACTTCGAGGTTGGGGTCGACGCACATAACCACAACGCCACGAGCCAGCTAACCACACTATGCCTTTAAACTAACCCTTTAAAAAGGACGATCTGCTCGAAGAAAACTTAGCGAACGATAGGTTGGGGAGAGGCCCAATACCCTTCAAAGGGATAAGAATTGTAAAATCCACTGCCCTTAAATCTACTTCTTTTTTTTTTCGATTTGACCGACTTTCTGAGCCTTGCACTCTCATCCCTGTCACAGGAGCTAATGGCGTCCACCCACAGCTCTCTAAACCTCTCTCTCTCGTCTTTTTTGAGTTTATATACTACACGCAGCGACTCTTCCTACTTGGAACTCCATCGATTCCCCTAGTCAAAGTGGCTTCAGAGGACCATTCTAGCATTTTCGCCGCAATCGTTGTCAGTGTCAGTCAGTGATCCATCACCTCTGCACGTTCCTTCAGCTTCATCAACGAGCATCACAGAAACCACATCATTTTCAAGCCATCCCCCTCCTCTTCCATGTGAGGCTTAAAGCCAATCTCGTGGTTCCATCAAATCTTCCGAAGAATCCGCTGAAGTAGGCCACCGGAAATTCTCCGCCGATCGAAAGATCGCCCATCTGCCTCCGCGGTTTTCTCCGAAATCACCGTCTCTCTGTGGCAGATAATCCGCTGCGTTGGCTGCTTCAAAGTTCCCAATCCCAGATCCAGACTTGTTTCACCTCAACGCCTGCACGAGGACACAACGCCAGCAACAACTCCTTGCGAATGTTATCGACCTCCACCCAGAACGACGACGACGACGACGACGAGAGAGGCATTTAATTAATCATTAGCTCTGTCAGAAGTAGACCCCGTCGGCTTGCAGCTTATTCGCCGTGGAAATGAGTGTTATTAGGCTGTCACATCGACTGTGGCGTCTCGGGGGAATGATTAATAATCGCGGACGGGGCTTTTTGGTTTCTCAAAGAGCACCCGATGACGTCAGCTGGAGAGCAACAACATCGTCGTCATCACATCGCTCTGACCCCAAAAAGCAGATTCAAGCGACAGAATTCCAATCGAAGACGTGAACAAATCACAAAAACGAAGACGGAGACAAAGGAAAAGAACAAACCCGACATCGAATTAAATTACCAGCAACATGTTGCGCTACGTCTTGTCGGAAGGGGGACGAACAACAATCCGTGATTAAACATATATTCTTCTTCAGCGAGCGAGAGAGAGAGGGGACGACAGACCTTAAAGATAGCGAACATCTGCGCTCGACCACATAACCGCCGAAGCCATCTTTGATTTCTGCTTTGTTCTTCGTCTGCCGTCGTTGCTGAAGTAAAACCCTAAACAGTGCGGCAACGAAGGTGGAAAACACGTCTCGGACGAGAAGAGCAACGAAAACATCTGCTGTTTGCCCGAGACACCCGAAGCGAGTGCTTGAGTGTGCGGCTCAAATGAAATTCTGTTTCACGTACAACGACAGTCATCATGCAGGTGATCAGGGTCAATGCAATAATCTGGTGCCACAGGCAGAGGCACAGTCACAGGCACAGAGTCAGGATGTTGTTCGCTGCGAGGCGAAGGTTCATGGTGTCTGCTTCCTGCGAGAGGAAGCGACTGACACTGTCGAATGGAAGCATTTTTCTCGCAGCCTCCTTAATTGCTTCCTATCACACACACCTCTGGTGCCCTGTGCTCTGGTCTTTGACGTAAAACAAAACAAAACAAAAAATTGGAGGAGGAGAGGTCGTCGTTGCTGCATTCAGTCGAACGGGGTAAATATTGACTTATTTGAAGTCTCTTCACACGACGTGTAGTTGCTGAGGGACGAAGAATTCGGGGGTAATTAAATTTAGTTTACGTTTGGATCTTTCAAACAGACGCGCACACACACACTCGCGCGATCAGAAACACGTTCTTCTGTTTTCCTCCATCTTTTCCTGTTTGTCGACATCTCGCGTCGCTCTTCTTGTTTGCTTCGCTGTTCTCCTTCGTCGTAGGCAACGGAAATTTCGAATCGTGTTCTTTTCGTTCCCCCTTTGTTTATGAACAAAACACCACACGGGGCAGGGTTGATGAAAGGTGTGTACGCCCGAGTCTACCTGGCGAGCGGCTGGATGTGAGTGCGTGCACGGTTTACACTTGTCGGCTGGCACATCAGGTACGCGGCGTGAATAGGTGTTTATGGCTTCGCTTGTGAATGTTGTTTGAAATTAGGCTTCAGGAATGCAATTCTGTTTACACTTCACGGCGAGTGAGGGAATTTCTATTTCCAGTCGGAGTCGATACACTTTTTGTTTAGATTTGCTGTGGAAATTCCGAAAAGGAAAGGGAATCTTATGAAATTTGTAGTTGAAGCGGTTTTTTTTGTGAGAAATTCGCCTTTTGTGCGTTTCTGTCCGGTGCGGAGCTCTCCATTGTAAAGGCGGTCTTTGACTGGCTTTACTCTGTATTCCATTGCATTTTTTGATTTTCGTTAAGTTTCGTTAAATTTTGTTTACTTAAACATCAGCTGTAATGGACCATGTAGCTCAGCTGAGAAAACAATGACATGATACTTTTGATGCTGCCGAACTGGTTTGCGCGTGATTGACGTCTCATTTTGGACGAGGAATGAGCTGGACTTTCCACTGGCTACCCCTGTGTTATTGGAGTGGCAGTAGCTGCTTCGGATAGTGGCTCTTTCAAGTCGGATATCTCTCTTCTGCCACATCCTGCTCGTGCATTTCTCATGCTTAACAGCCACTCCTTGGCTCTTGTCGAACCTCAGTTCACTTGGAATTTCATTGTAGTTTGTCATGTTCCCTTCCCAAGTCACGTCTCGATTGCGCCTTTTCCATGTTTCCTCCAAAAAAAAGAGTCGATTGAGCCTTTTCCCTGTTTTCCCCAAAAAAGAGTTTCGAAAACGAACAATATTTCAAAACCACCCGTTTCCGACCTCAAAAACGACGATAAATCGCTCGAAAATGACCAGAATCCATGTTTTCTTTCAAACTCCTTTCTCAAGACTGACCTTTTTTCAAATTCCTACAATTCCCTCCTCATTCATTACCCCAAACATCACCTCGACATCATGATAATTTCCATCAACTCCGTCGCATGTCTCCCTCCACCCCAAAGCACTGAAATGAAAAGAAAAAACCTAATGTCAACTCAATCGATTGATGTTGATAAAAATTTATGAATCCATTTCGATTTGTTGCCACAATTATATCAGCGTTTGAATCGTCTGCAGTTCTCTCGCGCGACAGCTGTTTACAGTGCCCTCTCAAGAAACGAGCTGTTTAAACAAATCGCGAGTTTCGAGGTGACAGATGTTTACCTTGTTCGCGGCTATGTCTGCACGTTTTCGGCGGCTGATAATGAGACAGAAGGGAATTTTTTGCTGCCGACGACGATGAAGAGTGCTTTGATGTGTCAATGAAGCGCTGCTGATGGACTTTGCACTGATTACGAGTGACTGCTCCCTTGGAAGTCCTAAAATGTACGCAATCTGATGGGCACAGCCGACTGGTATCTCCGTCGAGTCGCTGACAATGCTCGCAGAGCAATACTGTGCGGAAGGTAATGTCTTCTGATGTAGGAGCGCTTGTGTATAGGAGCCCAACACCGACGTCTCGTTGGGAACGTCACATCAGACAGATAAAACCTCAAGGTAATCAAAAACTTTGTCTAGATAGGGACCACTATAAAGTCCAACAACGACACCAGCGCTGAAGTCGAACTAAGAACAACTCTTGCCAATGATTGCTTCTTTGGGCTAAGAAAACAATTGGCAAAACAAAACCCTCTCCAAACAACCAGACTAACGCTCTATAAGACCTTAATCTTCCAAGTCGTGCTATATGGCGAGAAGGCATGGACCTTGTTGCTCTGCTGCTCTTCGTTGCTCTGTCACGCCTGCATAAATGGTGAGTGGCTCACGAGATATTGTTGAGAAATTTATAATATGTATATACATTGAACCTAAGTCCAGAACATTCATTTTCTTTTCATACGATGTATAACACTTTTCTTATTGATCACAATAAAGCTTTTCTTTAGTCTTTGTATAGCACTCAAAGCGATTGCATTAGCGTTTTTTTCCAACAGGTTATGGGCCCAGAAACGCGGTAGTGTCATTGTGGAAATTCTTCATAAAATAATTAAAAAAAAAAAAGGTCAATTTCGAAGTTCTTTTTGAAGGTGTTTTTTTTATTTTATTAAAGAAAAGAATTTCGGTTCGGATTGAATTATCGGACAGGTTAAGTTTGAGTGCTTTTACAGAAAACTCACCGGTACGCACGTTTTTCTTATGGCGGAATCAGAGGTTAAGATAGAAAAATTAGCTGGTCAAGAGCAGTGGAACCTGTGGAAATTTCAGGTTAAGATAATTCTCAATGCTGCTGATCTGCTCAAATATATTGATGGGGAGGCTACTTATCCCGTAGTTGGAGGTAACATTAAAGTTGAAAACTTAGCTGCAGCTGAAGCAACATGGAGACGTGGAGATAGCAAAGCACAAAAGATCATTGTGACAAGCATGGCAAATCAGCCACTTCTGCACATAATAAACTGCACAACTGCTAGGGAAATGTGGCTTAAACTCGAGACAATTTATGAAGCAAAGTCAAAGGAAAGCATACATATGCTTCAGCAACGATTTTATATGTTCTCCATGGACCCTGCTGATGATGTGGCTACACATATATCAAAATTGCTGGCACTCGTCCAACAATTGGCAGATGTTGGAGAAAAAATGTCTGACTCCATGATAATCACCAAGGTGTTGATGACTTTACCAGAGCATTACAATCATTTTTATAGTGCATGGGAGTCTACTGCAAGAGATGCACAAACAGTAGATAATTTAACATCACGATTAGTTATGGAAGAAGCACGTTTTAAGGCACATCAGGCGGGTGGCGGGACAGATGGCAGCAATGCATTGATAGCGAAGAAATTTGGGCATAGTTCTAAAAAACCGCAAGAGAAGGGAGCAAGAAACCAGATAAAGCAAGGCAAATGCTTTGTATGCAAAAAAACTGGACACTGGAAGCGGGACTGTCCAGAGAGATTATCAAGGGGGAATTCAAGCTCTAAGAGAGGAGAAGCTTTTATTTGTGAAGCAGCAGCAGCGGAACAAATTGGAAAGGAACAAGAATGGTTTATAGACTCCGGGGCAAGCGATCATATGACGAAGAGAAAAGAGTGGTTGGTCAATTACGTGCAATTTAAATCACCAGTTGTCGTTCGCATAGGAAATGGCACAACGATCAACGCAATTGGAAAAGGTGATGTTAATGTGCTTTCTTTTGCCGAGGGAAGATGGAAACCAAATCATATGGTTGATGTATTGTACGTTCCAGACATACATGTAAATTTGTTCTCGCTGAATAGTGCTTTGGACAAAGGTCTTCGTTTTTGGTCAGATAATTCCAAATGCAAACTAATTAAAAACGGAACTACTCTTGCAGTGGGAGTACGCGAATCGAAACTTTTTAAGCTTCTTGTCAAAGTGACGATGGAGAGCGATCACATGTTTGCGAATGTTGCTGTAAAGAAAAATGATACACTTCAGTTGTGGCATGAGCGTTTAGCACATCAGAATCTCAACCAAGTGAGAAGTATTTTGCGAGATTTCCAAATTCCGTTCAAAGATAATTTTAATTTCGCGTGTGATGGTTGCATGTATGGGAAACAGTGTCGTTCTGTGTTCAGTGAATCTGAAAGAAAGTCTTCATCTGTTTTGCAGCTGGTACATACAGACGTTTGTGGGCCAATGCAGCAGCAATCAATAGGAGGATCAAAATACTTTCTCTTATTTAAGGACGATTTTTCTCATTATCGAAAGGTATATTTTATGAAGGAAAAATCAGAAGTTTTTAGATTTCTTCAGTTCTTTCTAAACGAGGTGCAAGCTGAGACAGGAAATCGGGTTCGAATGCTACGTAGTGACAATGGCTCTGAATATGTGAATGAAAAAGTCAAACATCTGCTAAATATGCAATGTGTTATCCACCAAAAAACTGTGCCTTATACGCCGGAGCAGAACGGTTCAGCGGAACGCGAGATGAGAACTATAATGGAATCAGCGAGATCGATGATACATGCCAAACATTTAAGCTATAAGTTCTGGGCAGAGGCTGTGAGTACTGCTGTTCATGTTTTGAATAAAACAGGTAAGAGCACGGTGGAAGGAAAGACTCCATATGAGCTTTGGTTTGGTTCAAAGCCAGATATCGTTTCCTTACGCGTTTTTGGTTCAGACGTATATGTGCATGTTCCAGGACAGAAGAGAAGGAAGTTGGATGCTAAATCAAAAAAGGGAGTTTTTATTGGTTATGAAGACGGCGTAAAGGGCTATAGAGTATATATTCCGGAGGAGAACAAGGTTGAGACAACTCGAAACGTAGTCTTTACCAATTTTGAAAATTTGTCGAAGGCAGAAAGCTTACAGGAAAATACAATTTTACTTGAAGAAGAAAACTGGAAAAACAATGCGGCTGATAATGAAGATGCTGGAATCAAAGATGCAGAAATCAAGGGTGCTATTGGTGATCATAGTTTCGTAAACTCAACTGATGATAGCGTGCAGCTGGTTCGGGACGAGAGCGTTATTAGTTCAGGCGGTGTTTCCAGTCAGGCTGTTGGTGATTTGATCGAAGGTATTGAACCTTCAAATCTAATTCAACCATCTGAAGATATAAGAAGTAGGCTGAGAAAAAGGAACACAACACAGAAAACAACAGGTAGTGTGAATTTCACTGTTTCAGAAAGTTTTGCTTTTGTTGCAGAATTAGATTCTCCAGTCAGCTATGAAGATGCTATAAGTTCCAAGGAGTCTGAATATTGGAAAACAGCAATGGACGAAGAAATGTCGTCGTTAAGAAAGAATGACACCTGGGTTTTAGTGCAGTTACCTACCAATCGAAAGCTTATAGACACCAAGTGGGTTTATCAGAAAAAAAATGCTACTGAGAATGAGGAAATAAGGTTCAAAGCGAGACTCGTTGCTCGTGGGTTTGATCAGCAGTACGGCATTGATTATTTGGAAACATTTAGTCCAGTAGCGAAATTTACATCAGTAAGGGTCATACTAAGTATAGCTGCATCGGAAAATTTAAGGATTATGCAGTTCGATGTGAAGACAGCGTTCTTAAATGGAAGAATAGAAGAGGAGATTTATGTCAAGCAGCCGATGGGTTATGATGATCATAGCGGACGAGTTTGTAAGCTAAAAAAGAGCTTGTACGGTCTCAAGCAATCTTCACGGTGCTGGAATCAAACATTTACAAAGTTATTAAAGGACTTCAACCTAAGGCCAAGCTGTGCAGATTCATGTGTTTTTGTGAGCCATTATAACAAGAAGAAAATTTTTTTGGCAATATATATTGATGATGGTCTCATGGCTGCAACAGACGAGAATGATATCGTAAGCCTGTGCACTTATTTAAAAAGGAATTTTGAAATCAAAGTTTTTCCGGCTAAACACTTCCTGGGACTAGAAATAAGACGTCTACAAGATGGTTCTATACATCTTAGTCAGTCTCAGTATGCAGGAAGGGTGGTACAAAGATTTAATCTAGCAGAAGCGGCTTTGGTATCAACTCCTGCAGATCCAGCAATTAATGCTGCTGAGTTTGCAGATACGGAGATAAATAAGACCTTTCCATTCCGGCAGGCTGTGGGTAGCCTTATGTACCTGGCAGTGGCAACACGTCCGGATCTTTCGTTTGCGGTTGGTTGCATTAGCCGCTATCTTGAGAATCCGTCTAAGGTCCATGTCAATATGGTAAAACGTGTACTTAGATACGTGAAGGGGACGCTCGATCATGGTATACTCTTTGAAAATAAATTGAATTTAACTTTAAATTGTTACAGTGATGCCGACTATGCTGGAGATATAAGCACTCGACGATCCACAAGTGGCTTAGTTTTCCTATTGGGTTCCAGTTGCATCACATGGGCATCGCAGAGACAAAAATGCGTTTCCCTATCTACGACGGAATCGGAGTACGTAGCAGCGTCAGAGGCGGTCAAGGAGTTGGTTTGGATGAAGCAGCTACTATTCGATTTACTCCCAAACCAGAAGGTCAAAACCATTTTATTCGTCGATAACCATGGTGCCATCCGTTTAATTAGAAACCCAGAATTTCACAAAAGGACTAAACATATCGACGTTAGGTTTCATTTTATTCGTGAAAAGTATGCTGATGGTTTTTTCAGCTTAGAATATATTCACACAGATAATCAACTCAGTGATATATTTACAAAACCACTTGCTAAGGATAGATTCCTGCGTCTTAAATATCTTTTGAATATTGTGTCAAAACATGAATTGAAGTAATTTTTTTTTATGATTCTGAATCATTTTTTTGATTGAATTGTTAATTGTATTGAATAATTATAAAAGTGGGAGTGTTGAGAAATTTATAATATGTATATACATTGAACCTAAGTCCAGAACATTCATTTTCTTTTCATACGATGTATAACACTTTTCTTATTGATCACAATAAAGCTTTTCTTTAGTCTTTGTATAGCACTCAAAGCGATTGCATTAGCGTTTTTTTCCAACAGATATAACGACGGACTCTACTAGTTGTTCAGTGACATCGACTTCGCCAGAACAGTAAAGATCCCACGATTGAGATGGCTTGGTCAAGTAGAGCGCATGGAAACCAATACTCCAACCCTCACGACTCCCCTCCGACTCAGCTATCTCGCCCAAGTGGAAAGGGACTTCAACTAACATCGAGTGCAAAACTGGAATCAGCTAGCTAAAGACTAAGCTGGCTGGAGACGCTTGTTGGTTGAGGCCCAGGTCCACTCGTGATTGCTGCGCTACCTTAAGTAAGTGTAAACATTACACGCTAACGCAATGTCATCATAAAAACAAGTTTCGTTGAGTTTCGTTCACTTTTTGTTTTAATATGGGGCCAGTCATTATGAAGGGCGTAGCTGCGTGTTGGCTAAAAATTGAGCGAAAACAGAGAAATGAAGCACTCAGATGACAAACTGGGCGCATTGGGTCCTTTCTTTAAGTTCGTCCCCTTGTGACGCCGTGAAAATGGCATCGATTTGAGTTAAAAAAGGAAATAAAAACGAAGTGTGGGGACTCGGGTGAATGGCCCATTTGGTTGAGTGCCTGTCCTTGATTGTAGGGATCACAGATTTGAATAAAAGTTGCAGTAGAAGTTAACCTACTGCCATCTGGTTTTGAAATCTGGTCCAGTCACCATTTGTCGTTGGGTTCAAACTAACAGCACAATGGATTCGTTGAAAGCCCATTAACCTAACACAACGCAACTGGGGGCACTTTCTTAAATTTAAATATACTCAAATGATACCCCGGGAGCAGAATTTACATTTATATCAGTTTCGTTAAGTTTCGTTAAATTTGGCTTACTTGAACATCAGCTGTAATGGACCATGTAGCTCAGCTGAGAAACAAATCAAGGGACAACTATGAAACTATGGCACACAAAAGGTTGCTTCTGTCAATTTCGTCAAGTTTCGTTCAATCTTGCTTGTTTAAGTGCCAGCTATAGTGGACCTAGTGGCTGAGAAGCTAGGCCCTAGCCCTCTACGGGCTGTAGCGCCACCCATGTTATTTATAGTGGACCTATGTAGCCGTCTATCTGCAGTAGAATTCCAGCTAACACAAAGAAATTACACAGTGTGACACACAATGAACGTTTCGTTCACTTTCGTTCAGTTTGTTCACTTCTGCTTACTGAAATGGAAGCGAAATCAATGCACTCTAGGGGTGTTCGAATTTCGAAAAATAGGTTCCGAGAAGCCATTATGAGCACTTGACAAGTTGTCTCTGGCTGCCACCCCCTCAAGGATGTCTGCCGAACTACCTCCGTCATTCTTGATCCTTGTCCCCTGCTAATTCTCAATCATACACCCACGCCAGAATATCATGAAATTCCATCTAAATTGTCCACATTTGGGGCATTTTTCATTCCGACCATCAAACCGCACATTTTCGCCCAAAAACACAATAGGTTTTGTGCTCCGTTTACAAACTCAATTTGAACGGCCATTAGCATCTGTCACAAAGCCACGGTGTGGCGCCGATGCTCTCTCACTCCCGTGTGCGGGCGTATTTCCATTCCAATTTCGAACGGTTTCGCACATTTCCGAATGCGATTTTCCGCTAAACTAATTTATTAAATGAAATTCATTTAACCGCAATCCACTGTCATCCCGTGGATTTCGCTTCGATTTTTCAATTAAATTGATTTAAAGCACTCAGCCCCTGGATGTGAACGAACAGTGCACACAAAACGCTTTTCACTTTCATTTCGAACGAAGTGATAAGCAGTTTAGGCGAACGGAGGCAAACGAGCCTCTGTTTGCTCTCGGGGACAAGCGTTGGAGTTGGAGTTACTTGAAGTTGTGGACGGGAGCAGAGACCAACAATGTGGCCAGAACAAATATGCAGCACAGTTACAGGGGGTAAATATGGGCGCTGAGGGATGAACAAAACAAAACCCGGCGGAAGAAGGATTCTAAAGACATCGTATCTCCCTTTGGACAGGGCCACCATCATCATCGTCGTCGTCATCGGTGGTCGTATCAATGCTGGCATCGTGGGTTTTGTGCCATCCACTGGATGCATGTCCTGTCTTTCTCATTTTTTCTTCTGTCATGTCGATTTCTTTTCGTTTCCGTCGTCGTCGCCGCCGCTCGTTTTTCTATGTTGAATTAAATCCAATTGTTTGCACATAGTCACCGTGCTGTCGTATGGCCACCGCTGCTGCGGGATGGTGGTCTGTCTATGGTACCTGCACTCCGTCTGTGTGCGGTGGAGATACTCTCTTCCAAGGACAACCATGCATGATGATGATCCCTCTCTGGATGGGGCACTGTGGACTCATCTCTCCCTGTGTGCCCTGTGTGCCCGTATCGTTGTTGATCTGGCTGCTGCGCGTTGCACCCATCCCCAACATCACAGTAATGGCTGTGTGGCGGGAATGTGCAAACAGGAATAATTTTTAAAATTGCAAACATAAAATCCCGATATATGGCGGTTAGCATTCATGGCTGGCTGGCCGGGCGCACAGCGTCGGGCGATGATCATTAATGCATGGACTGTGTGCTCAACACTTTGGTGTTTCAATTATCATTTGCCGCGTAAATTTCATCAAACCGAATGCACTCGAACCGCCGAAGGGGAGTGCCCGCCCGCTGAGAGGATGTGTTATCCTTTAAAACGATCGGGAGGTATTCCTACATTTTTTTTTCGCTACCTCCCCCCGCTTCGAGGTTTATTGTGTGTGCACACCGAGAGGGCGAGCGAGAGATATCCGCTTCCAGAGAAAAGATACATCGTATCTGGATGAATAATTAAAACAATATTTTGCCCTTTAATCGATGATAACCACGCGTGGGATAGAGAGACCCAAGCCCGTTCGGGCTGGTGGCCAGTCGGGTGGATGGGTGGTTGTTCGGTTGTTCGGTTGTTCGGTTGGTTGGCTTTCGTAAAGCTCGGGTTTTGCGGGTTATCGTGTGTCCAAAAACCAGGCAAATGCTGGAATAATTGTTTTGTTAACATTTTCAGCGCCGCGCCGGCACCGCATACGATGGCTTCTTCGTCGCTTTGCCGGGACGACCGACGCCACTGACACGGGATTGATATTAATTAATATTTAGATTCAAAGATACGACGTGTGCTGCTGGGAGGTCGAATGGTTGGTGGGCGGAACACAGTTAAAAGGGTTAAATTGAGGATTTGAATAAATAATGTGAAATTCCGTATCGGAATTGGAAAATACGATAACATTTCTGTTCGTTTTTTTTTTTTGTTTCCCTTTGCCGGATACATCTTCCTCGGCGACGGTGTGTGTTAGAATTCAAATCATGTTCCAGTGGTTAGTCGGTGCGAGCGAGTTTTGCAAATGTTCGTGTCGTTGTTGAGGTGCGTCTCAAGCACCAGAGCAGAGAATGGCGTTAACAAATGGATACAAAATACTTTACATATCTACACACGACGACGCTCATTGGATGGTAAATGAAAAGGAGTTAGTGGGGTCCGCTCTGGTCTGGTCTTGGTTAAGCGATATTTATTGTGGCGGGATGGGGCAGGGAGGCCGAGCTATTCTGCTTTTTTGAGTTGGGTTTCGCATGCATATTTAAGTGAGAACGAGCCGAGAGAGCGATGCATGGTCTGTGATAAGCCTGGCTGAAGAGGTCGGCCTGGTCGTCTAGTTAAGATGGAAATAGGTCTTGCTGCTCGCAGGGACAACACCACGCCGCACACCACTGTGCATACATTTAAATCACTTCGCCGGATGGCTTGGGCGCTTTTGAAAATTTGAAATTAATGGAAATGTGTAGAGAGAGTGGTCGGTTGGAGATGGGTTTTCTATATGTTGCCAGTTTTGCAATTTTGGGGCGACCGTGATTAACAATGTGAAGCCTTTTTTTCATGAATTTCGATAAGGGAGCGGTGGAATCTACCTTGTGTCTGGAGTGAGGAGGGGTTCCTTTGGGAGATGGGGCAAAAGTAGAACTCTTTTGTGCGAAATGTAGATTTTTAAGAGAATTCTGTGTCAGAACGAATAAAATAGAAGATGGAATGTCAGTGAAGACACGATTGTTCCATGTGAACTGCTCCTCTTGACGTCGCTATAATTGGTGACTGACCACGATGGTTCCATGCGAACTGCTCTTGAGGATGTCATCATTGGTGCCCGACCATCGACGTCAATGTTGCCGTTGACAGCTCGTACGTAGAAGAATTGGCGGATGTTGCTCTAGCATCCTACAAGAGGTAATCTATACCATTGGTAAATGCGTCCAAATCAGACCTAAACCAATGTCGCGTATACCAGCTTCTATCATGGCACTAGACCCTTACGACCTTAAACCCAAGCTTCTGTGGGAATGCCTACAGAAGCTCAAAGAACTGAGCCACACGGGATGGAATCGAATAAAACATGGTAAGACGCACAGGGGCACGTCCCAGTTATGTCCCTCTGGACCCATTGCGATGTTCAGTGAAGGATTGGGGTTTCTCCGTACATCTTGGTTGCGGTCAGCGAGAGCATCGAACCAGTCTGACATCCCGATGAAGATGAATAAGTGACCGAGATAGTCCGAAGTATTCTCATTTTTGCCACATGGGTGAGCTAAGAAAGTAGCAAGCGAGCCCTTTATGGGGCCAGAACCATTCAACACTGTAGGAGACTACGTCCTCCGAAAAGAATTCACTTACTTCTTTATCGAGCCGACAATGAAGGGTCCAATGGTGAAGGTCCTGATCGACGCAGCTTCTTCATCAATATCAAACAGTCTCATGACCTCCACGACTTGGTCTCTCTACAGGAGGTTTGGGCTTCCTCTTCTTCTCGAACCAGGAGGCTCGGCATGGAAGAGCCTCTTTGCTCGAACCTTGTTGTGTATGCCCTCCATGTGGCCAGCGCAGCCGACTGATTTTTGCCTTCCGAACCACATACACCCGCGTCCTGGCACAGCTCGTACAATAGGCGGTTGTGTCTTCTCCTTCATTCGCTCTCCTCGCGGACGGGGTCGTATTTCCGATGTCGAATTTTCCTTTCGTTGATATCAGGCATCAGCTCTACAGTTTTGCTTTGCGTCCAGTTTTGGCCTCCATAAACCAGGACCGGAGTTGGTAGTTGCTCGGTAACCTGTACTGCTCCACATAGCAACATGACATCAATAAAGTCAGCTTTATTGAGTTTTAGAGCTTCTGTTGCTCGTAGGAGTAGATTTGTGTCCGTCTTGTTGAACCCGTGAAAAGGTTTAGGGCCTAATGAAGGCTATCTGAGCACTAGTCTTGGCTTGTATGTCAGCTAAGAGGATCTTCATGTCCTGGCGCCCATAATAATCTTAGTTTGTTATCTTCTGCCGGTTTATTTATGCTTTGTGACAGTCCTGGATGGCCTTAGAGTTGAATTTATAACTCTTTAGTGCTGTAAGAACCGCTTGGCTCCCCGAGAATATGTATCCTCCCTCTATGTCGAATTTTTGACTGGATATCAAAATCAGTTTGAATTAGAGGCTATGCCAAGGCTTCTTTTGCACCTTCAGCCAGTACGACAATCTGTCACCATGGGAGCTTCAATACCGCCTTCATCATTGCTTATGGCGTTTTTTTGTTCACATTTTTTCGAATATATTGCAGTTTCTTTAGAGCTTTTGGACACGAAGCTGGCCACCCAGTGTACAGAGTGTAAAAAGGCTTGAGGCAAGTGTCAGAATGAGTAAGAATAACCTTCGTGGTCTAACAGATTTCCTTGCAGGACACTGCAGACTCAGGGAGCACCAAGAGAGACTATGGATATCAGAAAGAGATCTCTGCAGATTCAGTGGGCAATCTTATGAAATTCCAGAACACGTATTGGGATGCTTCGAAGCACTTGCGTACAAAAGTACATCTTGAAGCCGGGAAGCGTCCTAATGACCGGCAGTACGGTGTCCGCAAGAAAAGATCCACTAGTGATTTTTTCACCAAAAATGGAACCAATCTTTGCACAATAAAGACGAAAGCAAGATAGTTGCGCTTGATTTTACTAAGGGATTTGACGAAGTTTGGCATCAAGCTCTTGTTGATGAACCTCTTCGTCTGTGGATGTGACTATACCTTTCGAACCGTTCAAATCAAGTTGTTTTAGATGAGATCAAGTCTGATATTCACAAAAGAAATTCTGGTGTCCCACGAGTCAGACGAGTCACGAGCCTGCTCGTGTCCCTTTAAGCCCATTGAATTCCGATCTTGAAAGACGTGACTAGTGGGACATCGATATCGGTTGCATCGACGAAACGTTCACACATTCAAAGTCGCCAAAAATGCTGCACAATGTCTGGGTTTCCTTAATCGGTGCAAGAAGTATTTCACTCCTCTCTAATATGGCTAGGCGTGTGTTCTGCCTAAGCTTGAGAACGACGCCCAAATCTGGTGCGCTTCCCCAAGACCGGGATGCACCTACTAGAGAGAATGCTAAGAAAAGCGATTGAACTGACAGTAGACGACCATAAACCAGCACTGGAGGTGCCGTAGATCGTCTTTGTCCGTGTTGTGTTCACTATTTTAACGATCTATACTCAAGTGAGCTGGTGACTCTTGGCTTTGTCGGTACGGTGCGTCGACACCAACCTCGACGTCGTAGGTTCGATCCCTGGTCTGTGCAACAAAAATAATTTTAACGGCCCTCCTCTTTCTAGTCACTGACAATGTTCAAACAGTGCTTCCGTCTAGAAAAAGCTTCTCAAACTTGGCCGTTCGAAGTCAGCATAAAACTGTTGGTCCTTTCCACTCGTGAGTTGTTACTGAGAAGCTAGACCCTGGCCCTCTTGTTGTAGCGTCACCCAAGTGAGCTAGCCAACTGCATTCCTCCTCTCCTTGAATTCAACCACAATACACGCTTCCACAAGACGCCTCCCAAGGAAGACCCATCAGTTTACCCCTAAGTGAGCTTTCGGACGCACAGTTGAACTGAGATCGAAAGACTCAGCTTCCAGCGCAGTCAGCTCTTCGAACTGGACGAGGTCTCAGAAACTGGATCAACTGGTGTCAGATTGCCGCCCGCAACACAGTCCGAGGTGCTTTAAGGACACGTTCCCATCATAAACAGGCAACTCTCCCGCAGTTCACCTTGAGAATCCCGTCCATCACCGCCCACCCGTCATTCGAAGCTTGAGCGCGAATGTCGCTTCTTGACTCCACAGAAGCGCCGGGAATGATCGCTACCCTCAAACCATACCCCCCACCACGGGACACTGATGTACTTCATTGCTTTGTGCTGTTCCTTCATATTCCACGCTCCGATGGCATCTCATTCCTCGGGGAGAGCCAGGTGGTCCAGCGCAGCCAACTGATTGTCTACGTTCCCTAGTCTGTTTAGCCCTCGTCGTCCGTCCGTCCGTCCTTCCCTGTGTGTGCGACCTGCGAGATGTAAAATCGCAAAACTATAAAAGACATCCCGACGACAATGACAATAATAAAGTTCAGAACAACGAAGCGAGGTGCGCGCTGCGTTGCGCTTTAGTAATTACGCCGCATCGCCTCGGATTGGGGGTGCCGGTGGGACACCGATGGGATACACTCCATTGGTGTCAAGGAGATTTCTCGACGAGATGAGATTTTTCCTTTTTGTCTTCTCCATTCAGGATTCGTAAGACCAACATCGAGTGTGTCAGACAGCGTCGGAGTGGGCGCGGTGGGGGAAGATTTTCATGAAATGAAAATGTTTTCACCTCCTGCTGTGCCTCGCCAGTCCCCGCCTCTCTGGGCTGGGATGTGATGAGACTCCTTCTTTGCGCTTCGCGGCACACCATGTGCTGCAATTACTTTGTCATCACACCTTTAGTTAGTTTTTCCCTTTGTTTCCGGGATTCTCCTTCAGATTCCTCGCCGTTGTGTCGTCGCTGGTGGTGGTGGCGTTTTAATTGTAATCACAGCGACGAGTCCTTATAATGAAAATATACACGCGCGGGACCGTCGGGATAGTGGGACACCGGTGCGGTGGATGTATCCTCGCAATAGTAACAACGGAACAATAAAGTGAGCAGTATGAGTGAGCTGTGCAGTTGGAAGGACAGAGGAGGCGAGGATATTGTTCGACTTGAAATGATGACACCTGATGTTTGAATGTTCAGCTCACAGGTGATACTCCCGTGGAGGGGGGGACTGCATCATTGGGGATTTGGAACAGATGCAATCTCCAGAGATGACGTTTAACAAGTTATTGTTACTTCATCCTCCACCCACTCACCCATCCACTCATCCCCCGTCACATTCATTCTGGCCCCGCTCTGGTGTAGTGTCGTGTTCTTTTGTCGGAGAGCCCTTACAAATTGTTTGTCGAGTTCATTTTGAAGATTAAAACTTGCACTAGGGACTGGGCTGTCGGAGGGTGGTTGGACTCAGCAGGTGTCGAATGCACATCGAGTGTGGAATTGGATGTCCTCTGCGAGGGTGTCTGAATGGACTTCGTTGGTGGTGCGACGCTTGAAGGAATGCACTTCGTTGAGGGTCTTTCCCTTCTCATCGGGTCGTGGGTTGTTTGTTTGTGTTTTGCCAGTGAGAAGGGATTGGTGGGGTGCCTTTGGAAGAGGATAGGAGTCCCATTAGTATTCAATCACGCAGCAAGCTATCTGCCATAAAAGGGGGTGAGCACACAGCTGAGGTGTCTGAGTTGGGAGCTTGAGTGTGTCAGACGGAGAGTGGGGATTTCTATTTGTTTTCAAGTGCTTCCAACACTCGCAATTTTAATAATTGGTCCCAAAGTGTTCACCACCGATTGAGTCAAATCCACGACGTGGAGATTTTTTGGACTCAGCTAACTTTTCTCGAGCCGTGGAGAGTCCAAATTTTAAGTGAACATGGTGTTTCTGTGGATCTCTTGACCAGCCCTTCAATGACTCACAACTTAGCTTTAGGACACATCTTGGTGGACCTCGGCTAGGTTCGTCGGTTGATGAGACGAAGCTCGCCACAGTTAGGCATTGCACACCCATTGTGATATCCACTTGAGCGAATGAATTTAACTTTACCCCTTTCTCATCTCTCGTCGCTCGGTGTCCAACAAGCCCGATGTCCTGATGAACCTGCAAAGAAATTTGCACCCCTGTTAGTTAATGTGGGTCTTGGAAAAAGTGCTTTCCTAGTGCTCTAATCCTTAATTGGCAGATGCATAGGAAGTGACAGAGGTTTTCTTCCTCTGTCACTTGCCTCTGTCATCCTACTGACGACGTACAGCGATATGCCCTCTTTAATTGCCACTATATACGGTTCATGGCGCTGCGGCTATACGCCTCAACTCGAACAACATACGTGTCTAGTGTCGATCTCTTGCACGACAAAATACTTTGCACAGCCCCACGTATTTCGAATCAGTGATAATGCTCAAGAAGTAATTCTGCCTAGAAGAAGAACTTGGCCATTCGGAGTTGGCATAAAACTGTCGATCCATACAAGTGGTTGCTGAGATGTTTTGTTTTTTTTATCGAAGGTTTTTCACACTACACTGAAGCACTCCAACTCAAAAAGTGGTCAAATCTACGTTTCCTGATATTTCTCAGTTTTCTGTTTGGGAGCAAGACCAGCTGGAGCTTCTGTGATGAGGAGTTCATATCATCAGCCCTCACCACATGAGCACCGCATAGCTGCCAAAGGAAGTGCTCTGCAGAATCGCCGTCTACCCAACAGGCGTTTCATCACTTAAGCCAAGCACATCGTACGTATGTAGGTGTGCGGGTGTAGTAGCCCGTCTGAGTCTTTGAGAGATAACGAGAATGCGGATTTCTAAAAGTCTTTAGGGAGCATGTGCTAAATTCGTCTGCATTTTGGAGAGTCTTGCCACATCCGGTGGTGGTCTCGAGAAGCCCAACAAACGACGGAAGCCCTTACCAAGGATGCAGGTAGTCCCAATGGAGGTTCGGGTCCGAAGAAGTCCTTCTGTGATCATTGTCCAGCAAGTTTATCGGCGATCTCATTTCATGGTGATCTTGTGGTGGACCAGGACCCAGATAGCGATCGATCAAATTCCGAACAGACTGAACTGGAACTGTCCTGAAAGTGGTTAAAGGGTTGAGAATTAATTAAACACAGCTTGGATGTCGCTACAGACACAAATACTGGTTTCCTTTTGCCTGTTCCTTGCACAACAAGAAATCATACAAGTCTATGTCATCACTTTTAACACAAAAACCTCGTAACATCCATCGTTGACCGAAACGTTGTTCTCAGCCTCATTTTCGAAGAACAATGATACCACCATTGCCCAATCCACACGCCTTCAGTTGCTGAATCAATTGGACCTTGTAAGCGAATAATCTGAGATCTTTGTCAGGCTAGCACGGGAAATGTTAAACCGTTGAGATCGAGTGATGTTCGTGAATTGAGTCTCACGCTCTCGGCCACAGCAGCCGTACGACCACGGGGATCATCAGTGTCGTCCACTGGCATATCATTCTCATGAACTTACTGCGTACTGCAGTCGCAGTGGGTGTTTCATTTCGAAAAAAAGACACTGGCGGCTACACAGCACTCACTTTTTTCGTCAAGTGTAACTCAACGACTCATTCCGTTCCGTGCATGAATGATACTGACTTTCTGTCAAAATTTTAAGGAAGGAAGCAGCATAAGGATATAAGGAACATAAGGAAGCAGCATCTTATTTTCCTTTTTCTTTTTCGACGAGGTTATGATCTGAATTATGGGGATCAACTCCCCCCCACACTTTACTGCATCCCTACCGTACCGCCTGTGAAAATCGCCAGGAAACTGCTGTCAGTGAAGAAAAAAAAACACTTGACTTAAAAAAAAATAACACTAGATGGCGCTTTCTGTATATCCTCCTACTATCCAGAAGTCTTCCTTACAAACGCTGTAGAAATTCACTTTGCATTGATTAGTTCGTAGGCCCTTCTGATTGGCCAGTGGCACAGATTAGAATCTACTTGGAGACGATCAAAGATTCAAAATTATTCCAGACATGAGCACCGACTCACCCACCGCAGTTTACTTTTGAAACTCTCCTCGAAGCCGTCAATTTGATCGAAATTCTGAGGCCAATCAGAATGCTATCAGATTTATGAGCACTTTTGTCGGACCCATAGAATGTCTGAACCTGAACAGTGGCAGCCGGAATGCTTGGACTATCTCAAGAGCGGATGAAGACGCACTTGGTCTCTTCGAGAGAAAAGTTCTGCGTTCAATCTTTGGTCCTGTTTGCGTTGAAGGTTCTTGGAGAAGGAGATTCAACCACGAACTGTACGGGCTGTACAGCGACATGAGTCTAGTCAGGCGTCTACGGATTCAACGCCTTAGATGGCTGGGACATATTGAGCGCATGGACAACACTGCTCCAACCCGACTCCGAACCAGTCGGACAACGCAATAGAGGACGACCACGAACCCGATGGCGCACTCAATTGGAGAAGGACCTCAACCAACTTGGAGTGCGAAATTGGAGGCAGCTGGCTAAAGAACGTGCCAGCTGGAGAGGATTGTTAACCGAGGCTCAGGTTCACCCCGGACTGTAGCGCCGCAAGAAGAAGAAGAAACAGTGGCAGCCTCCAGTCGTCAAAAGCAAGCTGTCTTGCGTCTGGGATGGTTTAGACCCAATTTCTGACCTTTTTCTTAGATCAGAGTCAGATTACACGCGATCCTTCGTGTCTCAGGCCGTCTGTTACCTCGATTTGACTCAAAAAGAGCCTTCCACCTCTCCAGCCGCCCATTTAAACTCAGTGCCCACTTTCATAGATCCAAAAGCAATAAATCACTATCCCCCGGCCTGGCCACACCACTCAGCACCCACATTCCCCCCCAAAAGCTGACAGACAGCACATTTTTCACCCAAAAGGAGATATCTGCACATTCCTCATTCAACGCCGCCGCGGAAGTACCCTTCTGGACAGTGGACTTGTGTCATGAGAGAGATGGAAAAAAAACTAGAGCTCCACAAGGATCATCATTTGCTCCACATTTATCGCTCTCAAAATAGCATAAATTTTCTTGCACTCACACACACACCCAGACACCCACCCACGATGTGTGCACACGTGTGGAAAGGACGAGAACGCAAACCACCATCTGGCTGATTGGACACTTACTTTGGCGAAAAAGTTGCTCTAATTCTAGTGTGGCACTCATTTACTAGATGAATTCAACTGGAGAGGACAAGAGTGTCCTTTTGCCGCGCGCCGAGGACGAAAGAGCGACAAAAAATAATATAGTCCAACTGTGAATGGGATATGTTCTAGATGTTTTGCGCGCGAGGAGGTTCGTCCCTGTGGTTTGGGTTTGTTTTTTTTTTTGCGTCAACCTATGTGAAGTGCCATAATAAATGTGCCGTCACATGTCTTCATCCTTGGAGCGTGCACTTCCAAATAAGGATCTCGTCCTCGGAACTCAACTGCACACGGGCGGGCAGTGGGTGGTGTCTTCTCATTTGTCCACAATTAATTGTGTGTGCCCTCTGCCGCCAGGTGAGAGATCCTTTTAATTTTGAAAGTAAGGACGAAACACACACACACACACTCTCGACATCATAGTTCCTCCTCAAAAAAGGGACAGCAGTTGGAGGTTGAGCGAGAGACAGGGTGTGTGGGTGTTGCTGTTGTTGGGCTTCTTCTTTCACCGGAGCCGCGTCCGACGCGAAATGAATCTCAGAGAGGTGCGGCGGGGGCGCTGCCCACTCTTGAAAGACAAGAGGGCGGTAAGAAACCTTCACCCCCTTCTCGTCGTGGCAGCCCTAATGGACACGAAGCCGATCATGCACAGAGAAAGGACACGTTAAGGATCTCTCTCTCTCAGACTCGCTTCGCTGAACTGCAGTTTGTTTTGTGACACATTTGGGACACACTTGGTCGTGTTACGTGTGTGAGTGTCAGCCCCCCATTTGTCTACCTGCTTGTGTGAGACATTTTAATTAAGACCCAGTGGGTGGGCGGTGAATGGCAGTGGGTTGGCTTTCCTCACAAATGCGAAGGACGAACTCTTACGGGGAACTGTGAAACTGAAACCAAATCTCTGGAACTGCTACTAGAACTTTGCCTCCGCCGCCTCTCCCTCCCGCCCCGGCGCCATTGTGTATTGCGAAAATTTAAGTGAGTGTTGCACTGATGTATGCAATGATTTTGATGAATGCCAAGTCAACCCTTTCGTGCTGTGCCGTGCGGCGTACTCCGTCATCCCTACCGACCGACTACACACAACTGCTGCTATGCCGAGTGCCGCAGGATAATTTCTCTCTCTCGTCCCTCGTCCCTCGGCCCGTGTGTGTTTGTGTGGAATGTGTTCGCACTGATATAGTAGCTGTCACAGATGCTATTTCGGGATTCTATGACGGGAACGGGTATAGTGGCATTCCAGAACGGCGCGGAGACATCTCATGCACAAGCCCAGGAAGGCTGTGCTGTGGCGCGCACAATATGGACTCAACTGGGTGGGGGTGGGTGGTGGGGTGGTTGCTTTTGGATACAACTGTGCCGTGGTAACATTTTAAACATTTTCGGGGAACAAGTCACAGCGACGTTACCTTGGAAAATGGAAAATTGTTTTCACCGCTGCCAAGGGGGGAGGTTGACTTGTGGAATGAGTGTGACAGGCATTTTGGGGCGGCAAACAGTAGCGGCTTTGTTCTAAATTATGAGGTTGACTTTTTAGTCAGTTTTTGATTGATTACGTGCGGCGGCAGTGCATATGCAAGGCATGCATGCGGGACGCTGACAAATGGGGAGAGACGGTGACGGCGGTGGGTTTCCTATCTGCGGAGACATGGGATTTGCAATCTTAATTAGGAACGGTGTTGTCTTTGGCTCCATCGGTTTTGACTGTGTTTGTCTTGTTCATTTAGGTTCCCCCCTACACCCCCACTGCCGTGACAGACAGAAGAGCTGGCATTAATTTTTGAGTTTTCATTTCACTGCCACTATGTAGGTTAACAATCCGCTTGTGGTGGTGGTGGGGTGTTCACAAGTGCGCACACACGGCACTCGTGCTTAGATGAGGAGGATTTCTTCTTCTCGACTCCTTTCCCGAGGTTCGGTTTCATCTTTTAATTACGAAGAGTCCTTTTGTGCGATGTGCATCCTTTATGCGGTTCCCGGGCATGCGGCTATGGTAACGAAGATTCATCAAATGTTTACTTATCTTCACTGCCAGTGTGGCACGTCTAATTGAGATGTTTCTGCACGCAGAATGGATGAATGACAGTTGGAGTCTAAGAGGGATACGGTTCCTATGCGACTTTGATAGGAAGTTACAAAGGAGAGGTGGTTGGTGACGGTTGCATCGTGTGTCGCGTGCACTTCTGTCTGTCTCTGTGATCAATGAAGTAGTCGTCCCTACTTCAAAAAATTAAAAAAAATATTGATGAACATGATCGATCGTAGCGATCAGTCTTTAGATCAGACTGAGCGTGCTACTTCCTTCCTCTCCTTTTTCAACTATGATCACCACAATCCAACCTTGTTTTGACAACTCCACCGATTGTGCTGTTTGTCAAAAACAAGATCATTCCCCGAGGACCCTTAAAATATCTGTACACGTCCCATGCACGTAAATGACTCTAAATGCCATTAGATCCCTTCGCCGACTACGATCAGCTCAATCGATCGGTGATTCGAAATGAGAAATACTGTCTCTATAGAGGTTTCTCGTCTCTACTTGAGACGACCGTCTGATCTTGTTCTTGAGTATCAGACTATGCCACTGATCTCACTTCGTTGAGGATCTCTTACATTCTTGCAACTTATGTCCATACCATGCCTGGAACCGCAGACGAGGTCGAAATCGGAACGCCCTTGCAGAATACACACTACACGCATGATCTTCCTGTTGATCGTGCCGCTTGGCATGCCTCGATCGCTTGTTGGGTTGAAGTCGAAGTCGTCACCTTAGCGAGATTCCACACCGCAACCGGGTACAGACAACACCCAGGATCTTCCCATTGATCGAAGCGTTTTCCAAAGCCAATCCATTCCTATAAGATCCTCTGAGTGGTTGAAAAGTGGGTCCTTATCGGATCCCTTCGTCGACTACGATCATCATGATCGATCGGTGATTCGAAATGAGAAATACTGTCTCTCTTGAGGTTTCTCGTATCTATTTGAGACGACCGTCTGATCTTGTCCTTGAGTATCAGACTATCCCACTGATCTCGCTTCGTTGAGGATCTCTTACATTCTTGCAACTTATGTCCATACTATGCCTGGAACCGCAGACGAGGTCGAAATCGGAACGCCCTTGCAGAATACTCACTACACGCATGATCTTTCTGTTGATCGTGCCGCTTGGCATGTCTCGATCGCTTGTTGGGTTGAAGTCGAAGTCGAAGTCTTAACCTTAGCGAGATTCCAGGGTACAGACCACACCCATGCTTCTTCCTGTTGATCGTGCCGCTGGGCATGCCTCGATCACTTGTTAGGTTGAAGTCGAATTCGAAGTCGAAGTCGTAACCTTAGCGAGGCAACATTGTACAGACCACACCCATGATCTTTCCATTGATCGAGGCGCTTTCCAAAGACAGTCTATTTCTATAAAATCCTCTGAGTGGTTGGAAAGTGGGTCCTCATTGGATCCCTTCTTTGACTAAGGTCACCGCGACCGATTGGTACATCGTGTGTTGATCGCTGACGAACTTGAGCAATTGTTTGACTCCACTCATGATCTGTCTGTTGATGGCATTGTTTGTCTTTTTTCATAGTTCTTCTCTTCTTCTTCTTCTTCGATTGGCGCTACAGTCCGGGGTGGACCTGGGCCTCAACCAACATGCCTCTCCAGCCAGCACGATCTTTCGCCAGCTGCCTCCAGTTGCGCACACCAAGTTGGTTGAGGTCCTTTTCCACTTGTGTGCGCCATCTAGTGCGAGGACGTCCTCTGTTGCGCTGTCCCAATGGCTCGGTGTCGAAGACTCTTCGGGCCGGAGCTGTGGTGTCCATCCGCTCTACATGACCTAGCCATCTTAAGCGTTGGATCCGAAGACGCTTAACTAGGTGCATGCCGCTGTACAGCCCGTATAGTTCATGGTTGAACCTTCTCCTCCAAACGCCATCAACGCAAACAGGACCAAAGATCGTACGCAGAACTTTTCTCTCAAAACAACCAAGAGCTTCTTCATCCGCTTTCAATAGCGTCCATGTCTCTGCGCCATAGAGCAGGACTGGGATGATCAGGGTTTTATACAAGCTCAATTTGGTGTTTCGAGAGATGGCTCTGTTACTCAATTGCCTCTTGAGCCCAAAGAAACAGCGATTGGCAAGAGTAATTCTGCGCTTGATCTCGGTACTGGTGTTGTTGTCCCTATTTACTCCGGAGCCTAGGTAGACGAAGTCCTTGACTACCTCAAAGTTTCTGCTGCCCAATATGACGCTCTGTGCGAGACGTCGGTGTTGTGCGTCCTTTCGTGATGACAGCATGTACTTTGTTTTGCCCTGGTTTACCGCTAGACCCATTTTAGCCGCTTCCGCTTCAATGCCAGCAAACGCCTCATTGACGGCTCGCTGTGTTCGTCCAATCACGTCAATGTCGTCCGCGTATGCAAGCAGTTGAACGGACTTTTGGAAGATCGTGCCTCGGGTGTTGACGTTAGAGTTTCGCACGATCTTCTCAAGTATGATGTTAAAGAAGTCACATGACAGCGTGTCGCCTTGCCTAAAACCTTTTTTGACATTGAAGGTCTCGGTGAGTTCGTTACCGACCTTGATGGAGCAGCGAGAGTTCTCCATCGTCATCCTGCACAGCCTGACGAGTTTGGCAGGAATGTCAAAACTAGACATGGCGCTGTATAGCTCGTCTCTATGCACGCTGTCATATGCGGCCTTGAAATCGACAAATAGGTGGTGGGTGTCGATCTGCATCTCTTGAGTCTTTTCCAGGATCTGCCGGAGTGTAAATATTTGGTCTATTGTGGACTTTCCTGGCCTGAAACCGCACTGATAAGGACCTATCAGGTTGTTGACAAAGGGTTTCAGGCGTTCACACAGAACGGCAGAGAGTATTTTATAAGCGATGTTAAGGAGGCTGATCCCTCTATAGTTGGCGCAGTCAAAGGGGTCTCCTTTCTTGTGGACCGGACAAACGACGCTGAGATTCCACTCATCGGGCATGCTTTCCTCCGACCATATCTTACAGATGAGCTGGTGCATGCGCCCAACCAGGTCATCTCCAGCTGCCTTAAACAATTCCGCGGACAATCCGTCCGCTCCAGCAGCTTTGTTCGACTTCAGTCTAGATATCGCTATCTTAACTTCGTCTAAGTCGGGGGGACGGAATTCGTGTTCATCATCGTCCAAATTGAGTGAAACATTCTGCCTGACAGCGGAATTTGTGTCGTCATCGCCGTTTAACAGTCTACAGAAATGATTTTTCCAAATTCTCAGCATCGACTGCGATTCTACTACTAGTTGTCCATTTTCGTCCCTGCAGGCTTCGGTCCGAGGTCTATATCTTCCTGTTACTTGTTTTACCTTTTGGTAAAACTTTCGGACCTCCTTCCTGTCGTAACACCTCTCCATCTCCACTACCGCGCGCTTCTCATGCTCTTTCTTTTTCTTTCTGAGAAGCCGGTGCTCTTCCCTTCTCTTCTGTTCATAGAGCTCACGAACAGCTCTCGTTGTTCGATGCAGCGTTGCCTTGTAGGCCTCCTGCTTGGCTGCATGTACCTGCCTGCACTCGTCGTCAAACCATGGGTTCCTTCTGGGTGGTGTCGTGAAACCCAGCACATCAGTGGCAGCTTCTTTGATGGCTTTTTGACAACGTTTCCATTCTTCTTCTATTGAATGTGCAGGCAGCGTCGAACTTTCAGAGAGTTTCAGGGAGACTCGGTCGGCAAAGTTCCTGGCGGTCGATTGCGATTGTAGCTTTCCGACGTCAAACCGTAGTGTTCTTTCTCGACTCCGTACTTCTCTCGATATCCTCATCCTTACCTTGGCTACAACAAGGAAATGGTCCGAGTCGATGTTGGCTCCTCGGAACGTTCGGACATCGAGAATATTGGAGGAGTGTCTGACGTCGATCGCAACGTGATCAATCTGGTTGACGGTTGATTGATCAGGAGACCGCCAGGTCCCCTTATGGATGTTGAGGTGTGGGAACCGCGTGCTCATCACAGAGAGGTTACGCCCCGAGGCGAAATCTACCAGCCTGAGTCCGTTTCCGGATGTGTTGTCGTGCAGGCTGTGTTTTCCGATGACTCTAGCAAAGATTTCTTCCTTGCCCAGCTGTGCGTTGAAATCTCCTAGAACGATCTTGGTGTCATAGCTGGGGCATCGATCGTATGTTCTTTCTAGGAGATCATAGAAGTCATCCTTGCTATCGTCATCCTTCTCCTCCGTCGGGGCGTGTGCGCAAATCAGGCTGATGTTCCCGAATTTAGCCTTGATGCGGATTGTTATGAGGCGCTCGCTGATATAATCAAAGCTTAAGACTTTTTGCCTAAGTCTGCCTCGAACAACGAATCCGCATCCAAATAAGCGCTGCCTTCCCTCTTTGTAGCAATCACCGTAGTAGATAGTTCTTCTCTAAGTGCCTGCAAGTTCCATCTCTTCTTCGGCTGAGATCAAGATGATCAGTTCGTATGATCTGTATTGACGGCCATGGCTTCCAGGCTAGGTTAGGTCATTGGGCTGCCAGTGAATGTTGGTCCATTGTGATGCCCAGTGACGTTCATTTGATCCAAACTGCAAATGGTGACTGGATCAGATTTGAAAAATAGATACAAGTAAGAGCGGTCCCTCGACAAACTACCCCATCCATCCGTTTCCGGTCTAGTCTGACCAACTTGATCACTCTGTCGATTGCTTCCAGTCAACTTGATCTCCAAATTTTCTCCCACAGCCTCGTATCTCGTGTCCACCGACTCCTCCCTCATTTCCCACCAGAGTCATATAAACATCTGTCAAGATCACCGATCGTGTCAAACATCAAGAAACCGTGTGACCGGCCTTTGAATTGTCATCATTTTCGGTTCTCTGCTGACCACAGCGAAACAAAGTTCACAATGTCTCCTTGTGTGATCTTGCTGATCTCTATCTGCTCGGGGGAGCAAAGTACGGCACAGTTGCGACAGCTTGATCCTGGGTTCACATTTGATGGTTCGGCGAACTTTGCACTTGTTTCTCGGTTTTATTGCAGACCAAGCGACAAGTGATCGGTCAGTGATCTCAGGGAGGGATAACTCTGTTAACGGGGCAAAGTGTGATTCAGTGCTCGAAGAGGTTGACGATCGTCGTTTGGTTGTGATTTGTGGGTTTTGTTGGCGTCGTGATCTTCTCGCTGAGTTGGTTTGTTTTTGATCGGTGATCGTCATCGTCGTGTAACAAGTAAGGTGGAAGATCTGTTGCGAGTGCATTGATTTTCTGGTTGGTCTAGCCTAGCCTGTGGGCCTCCGATGGAGCACTTTAAGGGAGTCCTCGACGCTCTTTCGATAAATCAAAAAATAAGTCTTTATTATCATTCCACTAGAGTTGTATGTTGTGAGGGATCCGTCGAAAAATAAATTCGTTGCTGTGGGTCTCAAAGGTTGAGAAACAACGCTCTAGTCGATGTAGGCGCTGCTTGGCCCTGTGGACAGTTTCCGTGAGTTGCTGGCTCTTGTACAGATGGCTCAATTATTCCCCTTACCGACGCGATCGATTGCGACTCAATTGAAATCCTCTGGCCACTTGACTTCGTTCCTTGGACAGAGAAGCTGGCGCCTTGCCTCAGTGCCTTCGATGTAAGCAACAGTGGACGCAATCGATTGTAAATCAATTTAAGGCCTCTGACTTAGTTTCTTGGTCCACGAAGGTGGCGCCTTGCCTCAGTGCCTTCAATGTAAGCAACAGTGGTAGCACGATCAGCGCAAGTGGCATGGACCTAAGAGCGTCTTTGTTTGGAACAGTGATGCCCCTTTTTAGGCGAACAGCAACCAGTGGCAACGTGTTTTGCCCGCCTAGGGGCTTCGGTGCCTTTTACACTCTCTACGACAGGAAGCCTCCCTTTGACGGACAGCAGCTGTGGCTTGTGGTCCGTCGGGATCCCTGTGAACAAAGGGAACTCTCCCCGCCGTTGTACGGACATTTCAAAGATATCGGATATACCTCCTGTCTGTGAGCAACGACCATGGCAGAGCATCGAGTTGCATCAAATTCGACATCCATTCCATCAGTTTGTAGCCAACTTCGAGGAAGCTCGCTACTAGTCGCCACTGGCTGCACTTCAAGGGACGTCCAAATCCGCGCTCGCCTTCTTGTCCATGGGCCGAGTTGCTTGCCATGATGAGTTGATTTGAGGACCCGTCGGAAGTGTAGTTAATGCAAGCGGTGGTTGCATGCCATCGCGATCGCTCGCGATCTTCCTCAACCCAACTTTCGATATCCCACCATCCACCCACTCTGACCCACTCCCACACTCCTTCCTCGCCACTTTCAACAAACAACCGTTCAATCATTTCACTTGATTGCCTCTCACCCGAGCGGCAATTCATTTTCGCCGAAAAACGAAATGTCAAGTGCGCCTTATCGACTTAATGCCTCCCACAAGAATAAATCCATTCTCAAACAAACCATTTGGCATTGTCGCTTGCCGCTTTATCGCCATCCACTTATTGTGCGGGTGTCTGTCTCCCTCTGGTATCCAAATAAGCACCCAATCACGACAACGGCCTGCGATTAAGCGCGCCAAACGACTTTCTCTCGCTCTGTCTCCTCTGTCTCTCACGATGATTAGTCAGACGAACAACAGTCATTTGCGCCCCAAAGTCGTTTACTTGATTAATCCAAAGCTCGCCCAACCCCCCTCCTCTTTGATCATCCTTCTAATCAAAAGTTTTAATCACAAATGCACCGCGCCGGGGCACACATGCATCTGCACGCAGGCAAACACCCGGATATTGAGGGAATAATTAAGCAGATTCCGGCAGCCACAAAATCCATATCGCTTCCAATTTGGAAAATTAAAACAATATTTGTGCAAACACACTCGCACACATCCATCCGTGCGTCGTGCCCCTGGAGCTGGGGGGGGGAGGGAGGCATTTCATTAATCATTCACGAAAGGATACACGCGTTTTCTCAAAAATTCAGAGATCTTCTAGAAGGATTGCCTGCTGCTTGCTGCCTGCTGCCTGCCTCTCTGTGCGAGGATTCCTCATCATCATCGTCGTCGTCTGCAGCAGCGCCAGCAGCAGCATCAACTTCGACAGCAGCACGAGTGAAAATCATTTCATTCCATTTCGATGTGGATTTCAATTTGACTCAAGGCTTCGCTTGTCGACTGTGTGCGTGTGTGCGGGGGGGACTCGTGTTTACTTATCACTTTCCTCCAAGGAACAATTCAAGGAATCTGACCTAGTTACTCAGTTATTGGCTTATTCGCATCGTGTGTGGTTATCATTTTTTTCTTCTTCTTCTCCTCGTGCTGCCGCCGCCGATTGCGTTTGAGGATGAGTTTGTTATATTTTTTCTGTTGCCGGCTGCTTACAAGGATAATGAATGTTCGCTGGTGATGTGCTTAAGGGGGCGGTACCGAACCGAGTCATATGCCCGCCGACAGTTGAAATCAAGAATTGATGAGAACTCACGCGGCGCTGCGATGGATGGCTGATGAGTTGAATTGTGGGCTCTTCGGGAGGGTAGTTGTCAATGAATTGAACGAGGTGATGCAATGATTGGTGATAACTTGGCGGGCGGGGTTTGTTAATGAATGCGGGTGAATGCAAAGTTGACGGACAACGCGTCCTTAAGTTCCACTCGATTGGTTTTTAAAATTAAGGCAGGAGACAGATATTTGCTGAGTAGACCTAGAGGCATGCTTAGGATGAAGCTAAAGTTTGGCAGAGCTCTTAACGTTAATAGATCTTTGGCTAAGTATCGTGCCAGCTGGAGAGGATTGTTGAACGAGGCCCAGGTTCACCCCGGACTGTAGCGCCGCACGAAGAAGAAGAAGATCTTTGGCACTTGAATGTGTCGAATCATCAAAATCGGAAGACGGAGTACTTTCAGATTTCGACGGCCCTTCGATGAATCAAAAAATACGTCTTTATTATCATTCGACAACGGTTGCATGTTGGGAGGGGTCCATCGAGATGCACAGGCACAAAGGATGAGGAATTATACTCTAGACGATGAAGGCAGTGTTGTATTCGCTGCTTGGCCTTGTGGACAGTTTCCGCGAGTCGCTGGCTCTTGTACAGATCGCTTAATTATTCCCCTTTACGACGCGATCAATTGCGAGTCAATTGGAGTCCTTTAGCCACTTGACTTCGTTCCTTGGCCAGAGAAGCTGGCGCCTTGCCTCAGTGCCTTCGATGTAAGCAACAGTGGACGCGATCGATTATAAATCAATTTAAGGTCTCTGGCCACTTGACTTAGTTTCTTGGACCACGAAGGTGGCGCCTTGCATCAGTGCCTTCAATGTACAGTGGTAGCACGATCAGGACAAGTGTTAAAGTCGTAAGGGCGTTATTGCTTGGAACAATGATGTCCCTTTTAGGCGAATAGCAACCAGTTGCAACCTTTTTGCCCGCCTAGGGACGACAGTGCTCTCTGAAGGAGATTTGTTCTCACGCACAAGGCAAAGATGTCATTTTTTTTGAGCTTCTTGAGTCATTCAAACTTTTCTTTGACTTTGTGAGGTTCTTGAGATCTGCTGGTTTCTTGGTTTTTTGAAATTCTTGCGTCCCTTGAGTTCTGTCAGTCTTTCGAGCTCATTGAGCCTCTTGAGCTCCTTCAGTTCCAAGTGTTCCTTGAGTCCATTGAGCTCTGTAAGTCCCATGAGCTCCGTGAGTTCCATAAGCGCACTGAGTTCCTTGAGTTCCTTGAGGCCCTTGAGTCTCTTGAGCTCCTTAGGTCACTTGAGCTCCTTGAGTCCCTGGAGAGCAGTCCCTTGAGCTCCTTAGGACCCCTGAGTTCCTCGAGTGCCTTGAGCTCCTTGAGTCCCTTGAGCTCCTTGAGCCTCTTGAGCTCCTTCAGTTCCAAGTATTCCTTGAATCCATTGAGCTCTGTAAGTCCCATGAGCTCCGTGAGTGAGTTCCTTAAGCGCACTGAGTCATTTGAGCTACTTAGGTCCTCTGAGCACCTTCAGTTCCTTGAGTCTGTTGAGCTCCTTGAGTCCCTCGAGACTCGTGACTCCCGTGAGCCCTTTGAGTCCCTTGAATGCCATGTGTTCCTTGAGCTTCTTGAGTCCCTTGAGTTCCTTCGGTCGCATGAGCTTCTCTATTCCCTTGAGCAACTTGAGTTCCATGAATTCCGTGAGTTGCATGAGCGCACTGAGTGCCTTGAGTTCCTTGAGGCCCTTGAGTCCCTTGAGGTCCTTAGGTCGCCTGAGCTTCTTGAGTCCCTTGAGCTCCATAAGTCCCTTGAGCTCCTTAAGTCCCTTGAGCTCCTTAAATCCCTTGAGCCCATTGAACCTCTTGAGCTCCTTGAGTCCCTGGGGCTTCATGGGCTCCTTGAGTTTTTGGTGCGCCTTACGCTCTCTGGCAATCTTGAGCTCCGTGGACTTCCTGATCGCCGCGAGATCGTCGATGGGTTTTGTAACTTTTTTGAGTGTCTTCTGTTCTTTGCGCCTCATCTCATCTTCATTAGGTGCAAGATCCGTCAAAGGGGACACGGAGGCCAAGCAAGAGGCATCTTCCGCCGTCTAAGCGATCGCCTACTTGATGGAATCGCATTCAAGCACGCTTCAGATAGGACATGATGAAAAAATTAGGACGAAAAAATCATAAGTCGTGTGAGTCCAAAAATCATTAGATCTGGTGCAAATTTGATAAAACCCGAAGCCACTGATCCCATTTATGGACCCAGCTTAGATCTTGACTGCTAGTCCCTGCTATTAGAACTGGTGTTTGGTCTTGAGCTCCTTTTCACCTTATTCCGAGCTGATTGTCGGATAATTCCTCGAAGCATGTAATTGTTTGATCTTGATCTTTGTTGTTAATGCTTGTCTTCTGTCGGGCGCCAGTTTAGATGTGGGATAAGGCCGAGATGATGAACTTTTAAGTTTTGTTAAAGAAGACCAGGGTCCTTCTGAGGCCTGTTGTTTTTCTCTTGGTAGTCCAAGGAAGCAAACTTCCGTCTCAAGGTGGCGCTCTACATCGTGTAATAAGGGCATTAAAACGCGGGTGGCTTCAGGGTGCTAAGAGACAGATTTACTCATTTTTTCTGTCGTTCCTGTGTTACCGGCTGTCAAAAACTATATCCCGCCCTTTTGAATGAAGGCCGACGATTCTTCCTTGTGAAGTTGGCTCCGCTCTGTGCTTATCAATGCTCAAATGAAGAGGGCGCACTGCTTGCATCAGCCTCACACTAGATTTAAACTACCCATCCAATCATCGACTCCATTTCCTTGCCTTGGCTAGAGGCAAGACCGTGGCTATTTTTACAACATGGCGTTCTTGAGATGTAAGGACTCGGTATTTCGATTCCTGTCTTTCCGTCTTGAGCTTCGGACTCCTCTGACTTGAGCTCATGACAATGGACTTATCATCCTCCACCACAATCACCTAGCCCCCACCGATCGCCCAAAGTACCTAAAGCCCAGCACAAATCTGTTGCTCTTGAATGGACTTTCATTTCGCTACACCATCAAACCCTGGCCCGGACACTCGGAGCCATCAGACCTTTTCTCCCATTCACAGTGCCGCCGTCTCTTTGGCCAGTCCATGCATTCACAGCCGTGTCCCCTTGGCAGTTCCCCTCGCAAAGAGGACCAACAAAAAAAAAAGGCATCGCTCAAGCACCTTGCCTTTATCCAACGCCTAACCACACGAGAAGTGTATCTTTTGTTGGCATCTTAATCGCTGTGTATCTATTGCCCACAGTATTATGTGGTCCTTTGAGATTAGTGCCAGACATGCCACAAAAATTAGACACACACAAAAAAACGAGAAGAAATTGTATATAATTCACTTGATGATGATGAAGAGCAGAAAGCGAAGGATCCCAGCGGGGAGAGGCACTGCTGCGCCGGGGACTGGCCGAGGTGGATGAGGAAGGTGCATGTAATCTGCCAGAAGGTAGTGGGGGACGGGGACGGCGGAGGGATGTATAAATGTGCGCTTGGCACTTGAAAGAGATCCTTGATGATTTTCTTTTAACAGTTTCCTTCGTTATGTTTGCTTTTTTTTTCTCGCTCTCCGTGTACTTCTTCGAAATTGTATACTTTTCTGTTTCTGCTTTTCGTCTTCACTCTCGAGGAGTGTATCTGTGTGTGGCTCTGAGGTTTTTCTTTTATCGCCTTATCGCTCGTGTAATGTGTTCTTTTGATATCCTTTTCATCCTGGTGCCACATCCATTTGCTTTGACGACGACGACGACGATGATGATGTGAGAACTGTGATTTGCCAAGGAAGGTGGGACGGAGGAGGACCACCGCCGACCACATGTGGGCGTGTGTAATGAATTTTTATGAAATTAAATCCACTTTCAACTGAGATCCTTTCTATAAATAAACTGCGACGAATTAATGTTCACTTTGTGGGGTTGGTGGAGTCGTTGGATTGTCGCAAGCATTCATTTTCGGCGCACCTGATTTTTGAAGAAACAACATTTTGAGTGGAAATTAATGAGGAAGCCAATGGCTTTTGAAGAGCTTCGGCAATGTTTATGAATTTTTCAGATGTTGCCACAGTGGCATGACATCTCCCTTGGGCGGAGACAGCGGTGGTGGGAAAGTGGTTGGCTGCCTAAGGGAGTTGTTCTCGCTTAGGGGGCCTGTTCACCTAAAGGCATCGAGAAATGTAGGCAAGCTGGCAACGAAGACCTTTCTTAAACCGTCAATTGTCATCTTCTTTCTGTCAGGCACTCTCCTAAAGACACCCAAGCCGCTGTTCAGTCTGTTGTCATTTTTTCGAACAGTTTTTCCTTTTTTCTTATTTTTTTTTGCATCAACTTTCAACTAATTTATTTTATTCTCGTTTTTGCTTCCAGGTAAGCAACGATTTTCTGTGTCTTTTCGCCGCAACTGTAAGTAGTTTGAGTAAATTTCAGAACAGGCCTTGTTTTTTTTACTTGTGCCTAGAAATGGATCGTTGTCGCACTTCCTACCATGAACCTTGCTCTGTGTAGAATGAGACAGCGTCCGGCGCACTCTGCAGCCCGATGGTGCATGATCTTGTCCGATAAAGGCGAGAACGAGTGTAGTCATTCCATGAATTTTCTACACTCTGTCGCCTATTGTGTCAGACGTATGTTCGAGAATGTAAAGCGTCACCCGTGAGACTCTACCAAGGAGTCTCTCAAATGAAACTTCTCATTGCCACCAAGGGCACTGTTTAAGACCAGTATCCACCCAGAACATGGTCATCTTTTGAATGGTGTTCGAAATGCGTATGAGGTTCCAATTGCCTTTGGTGCCATGGCAAGAGCTTCTTCAATCACATCCCCAAAGCAGATAAGAGAGACACACTCCACAGACCACAACTTTTTGAGGTTACTCCCAGTTTTGAACAAGTCTGTGTTTCGTGCTGTGGTAGACCACTTTTTAGAAGGTTAACAGATGACTCGAACGTAGTGTACAGGGCTCGACCCCAATTAAGCCCCCACAACATCAATCTGAGCGCCTATGATGTCAGTCCCACTCGCTTCGGAATAGACGTGGTCTTGAGTGCCTGCGTGTGACAGCTTTGAGTAAGTCTGTGGCTCGTAATACAATAAAAATAATCCGGTTGGGGCTGCAGCTCTCAAAGAAGGGTCAGAGCCGAGCATCTCGGCAACCAATCGAGTTGTGCGTGCTTTTGTTCTCTTACGAGTGGAAGGGACCTATAATTTTATGCTGACTCCGAACGGCAAAGTTTGATAAGCTCTATCCTAGACAGGAAATACTTCTTGAACATTGTCAGTGATTTGAAAGAATGAATGCATGACAGACCAGGAATCGATCCTGTGCATCGAGGTTCAATTGCATTGGGGTCGACGCACATACCTACCCACAATGCCACGGCCCACCATTGAGGCTCGTAAACACGGCTAAAAAATTGCTGCAAAACCTTCGTTTGCATTCGCGATCGTTCAGCGTAACTCTGACATACCCTTAAGCCTGCTTTCGGACGGACAGTGAACTTTAGAGACTCGTTTTTCAGCCGTACCACAAAGAGCTATTACCAGCCCAATATTTCCTATAGACTACAATCCGCAGATATCCAAGATCAACGTGCACAGGTACCTCCTTTCCCTCTTTACCATCGGCCCGTGCTGTGTCTTGATCCCCGACAGGGTATTGATCCCTAGAGCACGCGCAAATCATTTAAAAAAAACTGACTTGAACCACTTTACTCAACACAGTTTCAGGCGTAGTTAAGTCAGCCTGTGATACTTCTTCGACTGCAGAACATTTGAGGAATAGGCCTTCTTAACATCGCATAAAAGACCTCCTCTGTCATGGAGTGTGAATGCCTGAAGACGTTTATCAGCAATCTGATGATCAGATCAGAAAAGGATCCCAGGAATGTAGATAGACGTGTGTGGCTGATTTCAAAGCCAGTGTGCATGGAGTGGAGATATACCGTGAAGTGTCTAGTCTGAACATCCCTGTCAAGCTGTGCAGAGTGACGATGGATTTCTCAATGCTCGACCAACGTCGTTAAATACCCGATGTCGTAGTGCCCTTGTCTAGGCTAGGTTAGGTTAGCGGTTTGGCGCGACGATAACCTGGTTGGCACTGTTCAGTGTCTAGATAGCCCCCTCAGGTGATGCATTTATGGAGGTATCCCTTATTGTAGTCAAGCGGGAGGAGGTTACCGGATAATGTCCCTATTTTTTTCCTGCAACAGAAAGTGGACTCATCAGTGCTTCACCGGCTTCTAACTGACCTCGCGATGCATGCTTCAGATTATCCGTTGGGTGGACGGCATATGGCCTTTCCAGCCCTTTGGATGCTTCTGAAGTCTTGACGTCTCCATTATCACCTTTTTACTACCGAACCTATCCATCGCCTGTTTGCAGTTTTTGATTTTGCTTCGTAGAGAAGAAACGGATGGATAAGCTGGCGACGGTGGAGGCGTCATATCGAGTTGTTGGGTATAAGCAGGAGCACCTCGAGAAGGTTGTGATCTTGAATCCCACAGAATCTCAGCTCTTGGTTAGAGTGGTCCCCGGTACGAGCCCTCCGTGAAAACAAAGTTAATACCCTTTACCTGGCTTTCAAAACTGGTTCAGTCACTATTTGCCTTTGGGATAAAATTATCGTCACAACCATGGATTTTGCCGATCAGTGAAAGTTTTCTGATTAATGGGTATAACAATGGACCATCATGGTTTGCGTGTGCTGTGGATTTCGCTGACAGGTCACTAAACTCACCCAACTTAACGTACACAAACTAGTTTCAAAGGCCGCTTGCATCCAGTCCATACCTCCTCTTGTCCAGTTTAGACATTCATGTGAGACACTTATGCTTGTGCAGAATGGCGATGGGGAGTTCCTTCGCGGCCTCATCCAGGTCGGCAACAGCCTCACCGGGAGATTACAAAATGCCTTCAACAAGTCGACTGGTTGCCATAGGATTTCTTCAACATCGTTCAAGACTCACACGCCAGGACTTGAGACTGAGGCATAATCATCCAGACGTCTCTTCAGTCGTTTGTCCTCCCGTGAGCATAAGCGGATGTGCAAATTGACTTGATTCACAGAAGTAATGTCGAGCCGTCAATGAGACGCCATGTTTGAGTGATGGCATCTGGAGGGAACTATGAATCCGGAAATTATGATTCTAATGGGTTCAGCCCTTTATGGCGGTTGGACAACGCGCCTTCAACCCGAAGACCCACTGACCGTGTCTCAATGAGGTCCCAGTAAGCCCAGTTTATTATCATACATCCTGCAATATAAACAAACAAAATCTCTGGCAACACAAAACCTTATCAAAGAAACAAGCAAAGGCCTCTCATGTCAGCCCTAAGGCACATCATCGCCTAACCAACCGCCCCTTCCATGCTGCAACCCCACTTAACGCAACTCCCCTTCCATTTGAATTCTCATCGAAATCTCTGTCTTATCACTCGACTTGCTGAAGTGTCGCACTTACTTGTGCTCCCCTGCCGTAAGCGGAGCACACAGCACCCCAGGCATTGATTGACATTCCCTCACCTTCAGTGCCCACAAGACAATCCGCTGATTGTTTCCGCTCGTAAATCCACAAAATATATTCGAAACATCAAGGTGGATTTATGCCAACCGCCAATTCATGTGTAAACGAATGGCGCCTCCCCATCCTCCATCCCACTTCGTGCGCCTATGCTAATCTCTTTCGCAAATCCAAGCCAACTTCAACCGCAGATTGATGTCAAAATGTCAATTTAACAAGTCCTCCGTGGAGACAGGAGACAGGAGACAGTCGCTCCTCTTCGAATCAATTTCAATTGAAATTCTCAGCGCGGTAGATAAATTTTAAAATCACATCTTAAAAACGTATCTATTCATTGGAATCACCGTGATTTATACTCGAAAACGGCAATCCCATGTTTATTGGCATCCTCATTAATCTCTTTCTCTCTCTCTGGTTCCCGGTCGATGGGGCACGGTGGCGGCCCTCAACCATCGATCATTCGAACGAGGAGAAAGATACAAACGCTAGCGCGCCACTTGATGGCATTCAACTGTGGAATCTTGAAATCTATTCCCTCAATGGACGGGGGAGGGAGCGCAGCACACAAATTCAAGACCGGCGTCCCTATCTCTCGTTCGTGGATAATTAAACATTCCACTCATGCAGCTGTCAAGTGGTAACACATGTAAATATGCTCCAATCCTCTGCCGGCCTGATACGCGAATATGTACGCCGCCGCCGTCGTCTTCGGCAAATCGCAGAGAAACGAGCGCGAATGACGAGCTTTTGCCGAGTCGTCGTCGCTGTCGTGGTCGTCACGAGTCTAGGCACGATTGTCATTTAAAATGTGTCCCTTTGTGCCTCGCGATTTGTATTCCAGGAGGTTGCCACCACCACGCTCCGCTCCAGCTTCGGCTGGGTTTAAAATACGGTAGCCGTGTTAACAACGGCTGGCCCCGCAACCGTTTAAGCTGACCACAAAACGGGGGGCCCCACCAGCCGACTGACGGAGAGAGAGAGACGGCTCTAATGAGTTTATGGCCACCGAAACAAATTAGTCGGACATGTGTGGACAGGGGCCGGGTAGTGTGCGTTTTCATTAAACCTGACATTCCTCAGCAGTCGGCAGTTATGTGCGCATTTTTTCGGCTCTTTTTTCTGCGTTCGTTTCCAATTAGAGTCGGTAATTAGAAAATCGCGCGTTCATCGCCGCAGCCTGGGGTCTGTGTGCGTGTCACCTGCGCAACAATTTGTCGACTGAAGTTGTTGCTACAAGGAAACTGCTTCTGGCTGTCATTTCATTATCCGCCGGTGTGGGGGTGTGAACAGTATTCAAAGGGATGATTTTTGGATTAATTAAAAATTGAAATTAAATTTAATGCCACGCACCGCAATGAACAGATAATAGATCCGCTCGCGTACGACACGGATTATGTGCGCCGTGCCGTGCCGTGGGATGCCGTGCCGTGCGCGCTCAACAGCACACCGGAACTATATCATATTTGTTTTGATTTGCGAAATTCCATTATGATTATGGTTTTATTGAATTTGATGGGAAATTCATGATTAGGTTGGGATGGGTTTTTTGTTTTCGGTCTTGCACTGGCAATTGTTAATTGTATCTAATTACTAAATCGAGGAATGTGCTTGGGGTTGGCAAATGTGTTTTTCATTCACACTCGCACAATGGAGGGGTGGTGGTGGGGCTTTGATTAATTTTCGGATGGGATTTGAGGCGATGACATGAATATTTGGGGACATTGATGAATGGATTGTTTGTTTTAGTTTTTTTGTTTAATTTTTTGCTGTTGCTGATTATGAATTCACTGGGGGTAATAGTTGCGGTGGATTAACCGACGCAGAGGTGTTTCTAAAACTGATTCATCATTTGATCATTTGACGGTGACGCGGAATGTTCATTGTTTTGCGTTTTTCTTCGCAGCACGTGCTGTAATCTGAACGAAACAGATGCCGGGGAAGGGGCGCACATTTAGTGGAAACATGCAGGGGACTCTCGTTACAACCTTGAGGAACCCCACCACGTTTGTCGAAGAATATAGACTTAAGCGAGAACAATAGTGTCAGATGACGATTTGAAACAAGCAGAGGACTCTCGCAACAGTCTTGAGAGACCCCATCACGTTTGTGGAAGAATATTAGATACAAGCGAAGGATCAAACTCAAGCGCTACAATTGCGTCCGTTTTGTAATTTTAAACAAGCAGAGGACTATCATTGCAACCTTGAGGAACCCCATCACGTCTATGGAAGAATCTAGACTCAATAGAGCGATTAAGCCCCTCTGACGATTTGAAAGAAGCTGAGGACTCCCATTTCAGCCTTGAGGCATGCCATGACTCGCGGACTTTGGAGGGATTAGTGGCGGCCCGTGGCGTTGTGGGTATATTCGTCGACTCCAACCTCAACGTCGTAGGTACGATTACTACTCTGTGCGACACAAATAATATTCACGGCACTATCTCTTTCGAGTCACTGACAATGACAGAGAATGCCAGCCTAGAAAAAGCTTCTCAAACTTGGCCGTTCGGAGTCGGCATAAAACTGTGGGTCCCCTCCACTCGTGTGACAACAAATGCACGCACAACACGAATGGCTGCTGAGAAGCTAGGCCCTGGCCCCCTACGGGCTGTAGTGCCACTCATGTTATATTATTATTATTATAGATATTTACACTCTGCCACGGGAGTTGATAATCTAAGACAGAAGTCGAAAGTATGCTTAACGTGAATACCCGGCCAACTATTGGCAAATTTCACGGTGAGTCTACCCACAATAGCGGAGTCAAATTCAGCGTTGACCACCGCCCTGAGGAGGTACTAACCACCCCAGTAACAATTTAGTGGCGCTTAAGGGCGACCACAAACCTTGCTGAGGGCGAGGCCTATCTAACACCTCTAGCATCCACAGATCCTAAAAAAAGGGTCCTAGTATGCTATATGCTCCCGCGATTTTGGACAACCACAGCCACCATGATACTCCCACTAGGGGGCCTACCTCTTTGATAGCTCGGAATAGAAGGTTGGGAGCCTAACGGCACCAACTATCCTTTCCGGGGCCAGCTATCTCCCATGGTACCAGAATATAGCCTCTGGTCAGGCTTTCGCAACCCGAAGGTCACTTCTAGATAAGTGCCTTAACACTCAAGGCCTAGCAGCCTTTTAGATGGAGGCCCATCGAATCAGTGGTCGAGGCAGAGACCAATGGTCGAGTTGCATCCATCTACACAAAAACACAACACAAGACAACACAATCTTGCCTGGAAATCCCAGCAAGGTCAGTCCGAGGCACGCGACAACCGAGTCGTTCTACGCCACTATCGAAATCTCTCATCGTTGGGAAGTACAGATACGTGACACATGCACTCATACCTACCAAACAAACCCCAGAAGAAGTAAGGCAAACAGGCCTAACTACAACAAAGACAACAAGAAAACTACTACTACTCGAAGAAACAATTAGTTCTCGCATAGAACCACAGTCGCTATGCACCCCCTGACCGACGCATTAATTGCGAGGTCAAGTCATCACCGATTAGATGAACAGGCACCCCATGCCCCACATAATCTAAGACAGGAAGGGGTCTCGCATTTCAGCTCTGAGGTCATGTATGCGACAGAATACAGGGCTCTGGACAAGATATTCCACGCTTACACTACCGCTGTGTGACTTTTGTGGTCTTAAACAAGAAGGGGACTCACATTTTAGCCTTGAGGCACACCTCGACCCCTGTTACAACGGATTCTATCGCGGACTTTAGAGGGATTAGATATTTGCTCTCTGTCACCGGAGTTGATAATCTGGAACAGGAAGGTGTCTCACCTCTCATTACAGACTTGAGGCGTACCACGACCTCTGCGAACGAATAAACGAATCGACCACGACAGCGTTAGTTGCTGATTTGAAACAATTAGGGAAATTTTATTTCCACAATGGCTCTATTTTCGACTGCAGAGAGAACAGGCATTCAACTTGTGTGCGAACGGAGATAGTAATCTGAAAAAGGGGTCTCACAATGCAGCCCTAAGCTGCACCGTGATCTCTGCGACAGGACAATGAACTATTACAACCCCTGCGACTCGGGAGAGAGTAGGTTTTCAATTGCTGTGCCACCACATTGTCAGTTGTTGATTTGTACTCACTTTAAAGTCTCATGTACTCACTTTAAAGTCAGTAGGGGTCTTTCAATTCAACCGTGAGGTACTCCTCGACCCCTCCGACGGAGGTTTCGATCTCGAACTTTGAAGCGAGTACATATTCAACCTTTGTGCTACCGGATTTGGTGATGTGAAAGAAACAATTGTGTTAAATTTCAACCCTGGGTTACCCCTTGATCTCTACGACAGAATAATTGACTTGAGACATACCACGTCCCCTGGGACTGGGAAAAGAGTAGATATTGAACAATTTCCACCACCAAAATGGCAGTAGGTGATTTGAAACAAACAAGGGACTCCGGTCTCAGCACTGAGGTATGCCAAGATCGCTGCAACAAAATAAAGGACTCTAAGGAGACTAGATACTCAAATCTTGCACCGCCGTATCCGTTTTGTAATTTGAAACAAACAGGTGACTCTGATTTCAGCCTTGAGGCACACCACAACCCCTGCGGTGGATTGCATAAATTAGGAAAGGCTAGATTTTGAAATCTTGCATAGCCTTGCCGACGTAATCAAGAAGGGAGTACGCTTCCATAATTCTGCCGTGGACTATTTTTCCTGTTCATTCCGTAGATCCGTCCTGATGAAACATCGTCACTGGTTCTCGTTGCTGCCTTGGCTCTAGCTTCTCTTCAAGAACCCCCTGCTATCAGGTTCACTTGGTGAAGCTTCTTTCAAATTGTGGACACATTCGCTACCAAAACCAATGCAAACCTCAAAAACACCCAATTCGCTGCTACTCTCGCACAGCATCCCCATCGTCCGTCTAAGCAATCCCTTCCTCTCCTTCGCATAAATCTTGCCATCGTTCTCGCTATGCTCTCCATTCTTAAACGATTTAATTATTTTCCACATCGCTCGCAACGATTCTCAGAAAGAAGACGTAGACGCGCAGATGGCAGCTCTTTCTGATGAGAGCGAGACGAACGGAAGTGAAGGTTCAGTGTTCTCTTGCCAAATTAATTGTACCTGTTCTGTATCCGTCAATGGGGCTTATGCTTCAGTTTCGGTGGAAAAAAAAAACCACGACGCACCACTCGGACGCGAAGCAACTAATGAATTAACTTAAAGATGAAAGACACTTCACGGGCAATTCATCAGTCGAATGAAAGCGACCAAATTCGTGGATTAAGATGCCGGAAGAAAATTCAATTCGAAATGGGTTTCCGTGGAAGATTGGATAAAGTGAGACAAAGTGTGTGAAATTTCGAGAGAAGGTAGAGAACCACAACATCGTGGAATGGCCGTCATGCCGAGGAACTTGAGTAAGCATCGTGATCGGTTGCATCAAGAACTAGAGTAGGGGCCGTACTTCAGTCCTGTGGTGCATGGTGAAAGCAGGGGAACTGAAATAAGAGTCGCGTTCTTTATCAACTAAAGTAGGTCAGACTTCGATTTTGAAGAACTAGGGGAGGAGCCATTCCTGAAGCTTGTGGTACATAGTGAAAGAGTCCTCAAAATCAGGAGCTAGTAGGATTCATTCTCTGGGCTTGTGGCGCATCATAAACTGTTGTATAAAAACCTAGAGTAGGTGCCCTATTTCAGCCCTGTGCTACATGGTGAAAGGTGGGCAACTGAAATGGATGCCAAGTTGCAGTGCATCGTGACAACTAGACTAGGAGTCAGACTTCGATTGAAAAGAACTAGAATAGGAGTCCTTGAATCTCGAGGCACATATCCTTGATCTTGAAGAACTAGCATAGGAGCCATTCTTGAACCTCGTGGCATATCGTGGAATAGTCTTCATATTGAGGCACAAGCTAAGGAGTAGCTTGCGATGCATCGTGACAACTAGTATAAGTGTACTACATCCGCCTTGTTGTCGACATGTTGAGGAACTAGGACAGGAACCAGTGTTGAACCTAGCCATCCCCATATGGAGCTAGTAGGATTCATAATCTGGCCTAGAGTATGTGTCTTACTTCATCCCTTTGGCAGATCCCGAAAGTTTTCCAAACAAGAATAGGACCCATATTTTGAGGTGCATCGTGACAACTAGAGTAGCGGTTGAACTTCAGCCTTGATGTCCGCGTGGTGAAGAATCAGGAAAGGAGCCATTGCTGACCCTTGTGGTACATCGTGGAATGGCCTTTATCTTGAAGAACCTAGAGTGGGCATTGTGATCGACTGCGTCAGGAACTAAAGTCGGGGTCGTACTTCAGCCTTGTGGTAGGCTGAACAACATGGTAAAAGTTGGGAAATTGAAATGGAAGTAAAGTTGTAATGCATCGTGACAACTAGAATAGGAGCCATACTTCCGCCTTGTTGTCTACATGTTGAAGAACTGGGACAGGAACCATTCCTGAACCTTGTGGCACGACGTTTAATATCCTTCAACTTCAAGAGCTAGTAGTATTCGTGCTTTGTCCTTGTGGTGTGTCGTAAACTGTTGCATCAAGAACAAGACTAGGTGTCGTACTTCAGCCTTGTGGTACATGTTGAAAGTTGAGAAACATGGTAGTGCGTCGTGAAAACTAAAATAGAAGTCAGACTTCAATTTAAATGAACTAGCCCTTCTTGAACCTCGAGGCACAAAGCCTTCATCTTGAAGAACTAGAATGGGAGTCATAGTGCAGCCCTCTGGTCGAAATACTGTAGAACTACAATAGTGGTCACATTTGTCACCCTCATTGCAAATCGTGAAAAAAACCCAAGCAAACATTTGAATTCTCGAAACCCCCTAGTTCGCACAAATTGCACCCACGTCATGGACCTGGAATCCCATTGCTGCCGTAAGAGAAGCAACTTACACAACTAACCGACCAAAGCAGCTTCCAACTGTCGACCGCTCGAGCACTCCATTCTGCTGATGATCTCACGTAAACGATAGCAAATTCCAGCAGAAAATGCGAGAACCATGACATGCTTGTTGTATGACTCGTTCGAGCGAACGCGGGCACGTGTGCGCAACGTTGTGCAATTAAAACTCGCCAACTGGTTGGGTAACCAGTCGCAGTCCGTCCGGACCAAACAATAAATTTGGCCCAGACACCAGACACGTCTCTGACTCACCGCCATTTGCATGATCCCACGAAGCACAGCCAGAGTTACAATTGGCCCAATTTCACTTCCTGTCTTGGTATGGAAACCTCGTCACCTAACACTTAACTGCTCTGCTCTCTCTCTCCCTCTGCCGTTCCGAGTCTGGTTAATTAAGCTCAGTGCGCACACATGAACCACGATCGAAGCACACTCGTATCGTCATATCTTTTCATTTGTTCGAAACTTGATTTAACGCCAATTTAACCGCGGATTGCTGCCACACATTCACCGACGACGAGGAGAAATTTTCAGCTTCGCTTGTCACAGCGCCTGCTCTCTTGCCAGCGCATCAAGAGATAGTTTATCCAGTTCGCAGGTAAAACTGCGCGCCGCCCCGAGGGTGGCGGTTGAAGGAATGCGAAGCGTAAATAATTTCATAGTAAATCGATTCCATTCATTAAACTGTAATTGACGACGGTTTGTTGTGCTCTGTGGGTGTGCACAGTCGACGCCAGGCCGTGGTGTGACTGCCTGGTGGCTGGAAACTTCTGCGCTGCTGCTTCTGCGGTTGGATACAATTTTAATAGTTCACTCTGCCGAGTGGTGTTTTAAATTTCATAACACTGACGAAGCGGCGAAAGATGAACTGCTGCGCTGCGCGCTGTGCTGCCCGGGTTAAGGAGGAAAACTGATTCGCAGCAAATGAGGGGGAAAACCATGAAAAAAAATGTGAAAGTTCCCTGATTTAAGTTTTTTCTTCGCTTCGTGAATAATTGCTGAAAGTCTGCCGACAGAAAGGAGTGACCGCGGATTGGAAGTGCGGGCTCATCCATTGCAGACGCAGTCCACGGGGGGTGCCTGATGTGTGTGTGTGGGGGAGAATTAAGGAGCTTCCGGAAGACCAGCACGAACAGACTCCCTCGAAGTTGGCTGTGCCAACTGGGAAGTGTGCACTTTCTAGTCACTACAACTCATTTTTGTGGCCGATGACTGTACTCAGGCGGGCAGGCCTCTAGTGGCATCCAGCTGTGCGGGTACAATCGATTCCTCGAAAAGTCTTCGACTGCCAATTGCTTCCTATGTCAACGCCTGCAGTGTCCATGGCATAAATGGAGGCTTTTTCCTGTTCACCACTCTGATCAGTAAGTCATTAGCCTTCTGAGTTGAGGAAGAGTGCCAGATATGACATGTCTGAAGTGGCGCCTCTTAGAGGATGACTGAAAGTATGGAGTGACAAGCTCTGCTGCGGATGTCATGTGACTCCTCAGACGGACGGTCCGTAGGTGGTCTGAGCCAAAGCCTTTGTTGATGGTCTTGTATCCGCGATGACTTGGGCATGGCTCCCCTTCTCGAACTAGGAGGATCGGAGTGTTGGACTATGCTCCCGATGTGGTTGAGCCAGTGTAGTCGACGGATCTTTGCCTACCTGACTAAGCACATATCTTGACACAGCTCGTGAGATTCTTCTCAGGCGCGGCTATCTATTTATTCTTGTGTTCTAGTGCAGCTATTCTCAACCTGTGATCACTGGGGATTGTCCGCAGAGGGCAAGGGCCTAGCTGCAAAACAACTATTCGTGTTATAAAAGATAATTCTTCAAAATGTAGGACATTCGTGTCTCTCACTGAGCGCCCCTTGGTCTTGCATTGAAATGTGCCTCAGAAACCATGCTCACCGCCAAAGGAAGTTGATAGTTGTAGAGATCATAAGGGACCTGAATTATTTCTGTTTTTCTTTGAGTTACTCACTTAATGTGAAGGATGGCTCTGATGGCCTAAGCCGTATTTCTCGATACGATTAGAATTACTTCTTCTTCTTCTTCTTGATTGGCGCTACAGTCCGGGGTGGACCTGGGCCTCAACCAACATGCCTCTCCAGCCAGCACGATCTTTCGCCAGCTGCCTCCAGTTGCGCACACCAAGTTGGTTGAATTCCTTTTCAACTTGTGTGCGCCATCTAGTGCGAGGACGTCCTCTGTTGCGCTGTCCAAATGGCTTGGTGTCGAAGACTCTTCGAATTACTTCAGACGTCAAAAAAACGCCCTGCTCGTTAATTTCTTGTATACCATATTTTTCAATTTCTTAAAAATCACAACTAATTTATTATTTTTTTTTCCTATATTATTTCAGGTAAGCAATACATCTTACGTCTTTTAATCCGCAATTGTAAGTAGGTCAAGAGACTTTTTAACAAGCCTAGATCCGTTTATTGTCACCTTTGGTGTCCTCAATCATCGGTCTGTGTGTGATAAGTTCTGTTAAGACTGGCCTTGGGCTCTGATGGTCGTCTGCAGGTGAGTGATCCTCGTCCTTTTTGGTGTTCACTCTGTTGGTTCGGCTGTGTGGAAATAATTCTTGTCAAGACCTTGGCAAACAAGCACTTACAATAGTGAATCCGTACGTCCCACAGGGAGCTTCCACAGTCAGGCCCTTTTTATCCACATAATGTAGTTGCTGGTTCCACTCGTGAGAGAACAATAGCACGCACAACACGAGTAGCTGCTGAGAAGCTAGGCCCTGGCCCTCTACGGGCTGTAGCGCCACCCGTATTATTATTATTATTATTATGTAGTTGCTGGCAGCAGAGAATTTCTCCAGATTGGACTGCCCATCTCTGCCAAACATAGAGCTCATGGCGTCTCTGGCTAGTTGCTTCGTCCGCGATCACAAAGTGCAAACTGAAAAGACTTGACACAAGTTGTTTCAGCAAACGAATCGAGCAATTGTAGCCATTGTCTAGCATCTACACTTACTGAGGGCGTTCACATTGTACAACGTGTTCAACGTACGTTCACAAAATGTGTGCTGCAGTGTGTTCTCATTGTACGACCGAGGGAATCAGTCAAAAAATTAAGACGGCCTTCGTACGAATTGTAAGACCTACCACGAGTTGGTCTATCCGTCGCCGTAGTTCAAACGAGTTGAACTGCATTTCGTACAATGTGTGACATTTGTAGAGTTCATGTGTACTCCGAGGCAGACAGACTCTCAAACGAGCTCTAAATTTGTGCGTACGATTGCAACGTCTTGTCTTAGAAGCTGAGCGACGAATGCATTTTTGCTCGGGAGGTTTTCTCCTCATTCAACTCGATCGCAGCTGTTTGCGTCTGTCGTGTCTCTACAGTCGCCGTAAACGTTTCCACATTGGGTCTTGATGAGGGCCCGAAGTTGTCGACGTGGCCTGCATTTTTCTAAATTATACCAGTGGCTGGATCATCGCGGACATCACGGGATTGAAGCTTGTTGTGGTTCAAGGTTTAAGGACGATTGACAGCGTCGATGCAAAATGAAAGCTACGATCAGTGGTGTCTGTTTAACAGATCCTGTAGCAACTCAGAGTGATCTGTGGGAAGTGTTGCCTAGTGCCTGTCAACTGTGGGAAGAAGGAGTGTGTTGCCTAGTGTCTGTCAAGCGTCGCAATTCTGAGCGATCTGTGGGAAGATGAGGCGTGTTGCCTAGTGCCTGTCAATTGTCGCAACTCAGAGCGATCTGTGGAAAGATGTGTTGGTAAGTGCCTGTGCCTCCGTTTAAGGACTTCATTTCCCCTGGTCAGGCTCGGACCCTCCATCGGCCCTCGGCTTGATAAGTAAGTATTCCCCGATTGATTGATCTTCGAATCCGGCAACGCATCAGAGGACGGCCACGTTTAAGGTGGTGCACCCAAGCGGAGAAGGACCTCAACCAACTTGGTGTGCGAAACTGGAGACAGCTAGCCAGAGATCGCGCTTGTTGGAGAGGCTTGTTGGTTAAGGCCCGTGTCCACCCGGACTGTAGCGCCACACAAAGAACAAGATCCCCCGATTGACCTACTGTGGCCATTCTGCCTTGTTAGCTAGTCCGTCCGTCACCCAGCAACAGTCTGGTTCAAGACAACGCTGTCCACTTCTGTCACAGTCCTCCTGTCACATGCCTGAACTCCTACCAGAGCTAGTTCACTATCATTTGTCTCTCGCTGTAAACTCTTCAGAAAACACCTAAAGAGTTTCCTCTTCACCCCCGCCCTCCCAAATTCCACTCTCCCCCCACCACCCACAATCACTGTCAGTAAACGTCGCAAACGTGTGCCGCCACGCCATTGTCCTTCGGTTCAAAAGGAAACAATTCGCAAGCACACATGCCCCAGCACACTGAGCGCACACTTATGGACTCCGTTGTATCTCATACAGTTGCCCGGTCTCCGTGATGGTCGTCGTGATGGATGACGTCAGAGGACACATGCTTTTTTCCTCCATTTCTTGTTGAAATCACTCCCGACTGCTGCCTGGCCCGATGTATGACAGCTTCCATGGTGACTCTTAACCTTGGCAACGATTTGTCTTCGTAAGTACTTTGTTCCGGGATGCGTTGTCATCAAGATATGGGTCCCCCTACATATGAAAAGTTTTTCCTTTTTTTTTGGAGCGGGCAGGGAGGGCTTCCCTAAATTAAGGCAATCATTAAACTGTCAAACTTTTACCATAACTCGCCGTTCAAAGTTCCCATTAATCCCTCACTCTGACATCATCACAAAACGTTTGAATCGAATGAACGAACTGAAAAAAAAAAACCGACAAGAACCGCATACCTAACGAGCTCCTTTGAATATTCCAAAGAAACCGAAAAAATTCGGGAAAAAAAAACGTATGCTCGGGGCGCTGCTATAGATAGACGTGGGCGGATGTGGATGTGGATGTGGATTTTTCTGTTCGCGTCTCCTGGTTGATTGCATCCTTAATCCCCATTTACACTCTCGCATTTGCGGAGCTTATCGACCAATCAATTACAAATCTCGGTGTGAGATAAATTCAAATGCCCTCAAAACCGCATTGAACGAGCGCTTACGTTCGCGTAGCTCTACGCCGCCTCCCTCCCTCTCTCGGTCTCTTCCTTTGTACTTGTCACACAAATGTCAAACGATTTGTGTGCAGGAGCACCGCCGCGAAGAAGGAAGGAGGAAAAAAAAGCAAACATCACTTCACTTCAATTGGAATGTGTTTCATTTCGACTCATCTGCTAGCGTCTCCCTCTCGCTCACGCTCCCCGCTGAATTGTGTACGCTTGCGAGTCAGCTATTTCCAAAGTAAACACAAAATCAGATTCCGAGGTACCCAAGGTCTTACTCCACTCCGCCGCCGCCCGCCCACCAGTCCGCCTGCTGGAGCGGAGAAAAACACGAAACGACGACGACGTTGACGATATAAGCCAAACTAACGTAAAAGATCACGTTTCCCGAAAGGCGAACGATAAAAGCGGACCGATAGGAGGTGGCTTGAAGGTTTCTAAGATGGAAGAAAAGAGGGCACAGAGCTTCTCTCTCTGCTCTCAGGCGCACGGTGGCACGGGGAAGGCAACGTTCAAAGAAAACAGTGCACTTCCTGGATTGGTGTACACGCACAGTCGAGTGATTTCCATTTTCGATTGGATGAATGAGATGCAATTACATGGAATTAGTTTTTCTTTTTTTGCTATCTGTGTGCAATTTTTGTTACGCGAGCTTTTGCGCGACGCGCACTTGTGGTTTGCATTCGCGGGTTGGCGGGAGGCAGATGGATGGCAGCATCTGGAGGGAATCTTCCCTTTTTTTTGCCCGCCATTTGTCAATAAGCGGTGTCCTTTGTGTTGTAAAGGGGGATAGAGCAAATAAAATGGAGTGCCACTGGGTGCAGTCGTTGGACCATTACACTTCAAAGGCGGCAGGTTGTTTCTTTGCGAGGAGAGCACTGGTGAATTGTCGGGAGGACAATGAATTGTTCTGTATTTGCGAGGGGGCTGTGAACGGAGAGTGGAGTACCGCAGGATTCTCGGGTTGGTCCACTGTTGTTAATTGTGGGAGATGTGATAAGGCACACAACTCAAATGTGTGACGAGTTGCGTCAAGTTTTGAAAAAAGGAAGGAAAATATAAAGCATTTCACTTCTTTTGGCGTCGCCCACCTGGAAAAATGTTGCTGAATGGGATTGTAGAGGTGCTAACTGAGGGACGTCCTAACAACCGAGACGACCACACATCCTAAGCAGGCTGAACAGAGGAAACTCAGGACTTTTTGGACAATTGCCTGAGTAAAAGTAGAGGAGTAAAACATTGCCGCGCACCTTAACTCCGCAATGCCTTCTCCATCCGAAGAAGAAGCTCCCAGCTGGGGGCTTAGTTCTTCGATTTGTTGGCTGAACCAAGCAGCCTTAGTGTCAGTGAACTTCTTTGGTTTGTTACGTGGACTAACTGCCTAGCGGCATGAGACCGACAATATCCGCGTGATTGCTGGCTGAAGAGTGATCACTGCTTCCTGACATTCAGTCTCTGTAGCTAAACCCAGCCTGCACAACATTTGTTTATGACGACGCGGTTAAGGACTGAGAAGGTTAGAATTCCGCTTCAGTTTTGCTGTGAACTTCTAGAGTCATCACTTCTTCTTCTTTGTATGACACTATGGTACAGCTCGTAAAGTTCGTCGTTCAGTCCTCTCCACCAACGGGACCGAAAGTGATTCGAAGGCTTTTTCTCTCGAAGCGACCAAGTATTTCTTCATCCTCATTTAACATTGTTCATGCTTCTGCGCCGTACCGCAGGACTGGGACTAGCAAGGTCCTATAAACTTACTACAGAAGCTGCATGGATGAAGGGGAGGAAGAAATCACTCATCACCTACTCTGCTCTGGCAGCACTCTGGCTAGTCGAAGGTTCCTGCACCTAGGGGCCTACTACTTCAATAACCTCACTGAGCTAAGCAGTGTCAGCATAGACGAGCTAAATCGATTGACTACAAGCACCAACTGGTTCAGATGTTAGGAGAAGTCAGTCGGCGTGCTATCACAATGTGCCTAAGTGTGACTGCCCTTAGCCTAAGGGCCTACAACCGAACCTAACCTAAGGTCTTACAAAGAGACATCTTGGTTCTCCGAGAAAGGGCTTTATTTTCCAATTGCCGCCTAGGCCCAAAGACTCAGCGGTTGCCCAGGTTTAACCTTCGTTTTATCTCAGCGGTGATATGATTCCGACAAAGTCCTCGATTGCATCAAAGTGGTGTGTGTCTTTTGTGGCATTTTATCCAAGAAGTCGGTGTTGATGGACCTTTTTTGTAAATAGTGTGTAGTTTGTCTTACCCTCATTCACCGCAAGACCAACTTTCTGATTTCTTCTCGAAGCCCGCGACTGCCCCACTGCCCGTTGTGTTATTCCGATGATGTCAATGTCTGCGGCATATTCGAGCAGTTGCAGGTTTGTGGAAGATCGTTTCTCTAGTGTTGACGTCTGAGGTACGCACGATCTTCTTGAGAATTATGTTAAAAAGTCTCATGACAGCACGTCACCTTGTCTAAAGTCTCTTCTGACATTCCTTGACGGAGCATCGAGCCTTCTCCATCGTTGTCCTGCACAGACGAATCAGACATGCTAAATGAACAGATTTAGCGCGATAGTAGTAGATAGTAGCTACGGACTTGTAGGGGATTATGATTCCCAGGTTCCTGGTTGCCTCCTTTAGATAGTGGCTTATGTCTAGAAGCTGCTTCCTACACAGTGCCACCATGTGTACTGTTGCAAGGGAATGGTGCGTACTTTGTCAAAAAATGAATCATTCCTCTTAAATGGCGTGGGTCTCCGTGAAGCAGAGGGCTAGCGCGTGGCCTCCCAGAATCCGGGTGCGCTTCTTTCCAGTCGCTGGCAATGCTTAGAGAACACAAGCTTCTCAGAGTTCGTCGTTCGAAGACGGCACTGACTTGAGGGTTCCCTCTGTTTCTGTAAAGAAATGGGTTCTCGTTGGAGCCGGCGTTCTGTGTTTGATGTCGCTTCCTGTGCTTCAACCGAAGAACTGCTTATTTGCCATGTTTTCAAGATCAATTCAGAATCACAGAAATTGTAAAATGCAACCCTAGCCCATCCCATGTCCAAAAAGACAATACAGACGATGCCCCAAGCCAGACCAAGTTAAAAATGGGATTAACCTGGAAAGACAAACCCACTGATGCACCCACAAGCCATGTCTCCAGCCAACCAGCCACGCCCACTTTCCCACTCCAAACTCCTGTCCATCCAGCCAGGTAATCAAGTTCACAAAAGCTTGCATTTTATAATTAAAATCAATTATAGCCATACACCATCCGGGCTGTCGTTTAGTTTTAGGAGCATTACACCGAAGAAATTAATTTAAACACGTCCCAAGGAGGACTCAGCAAACGAGGGTGGAGCACAAAAAACCAGAGATAACACAGAGAGAGGGAAAAAAGCGAAGGAAACCAGCTCCTTCCTCGGCACAATTCATCACTCCGTCGGTCGGTGGTGGCGGCGGGCCATGCCTTGCCACCCAGCCACAATTTCATTATGAAAACATTCTGTTTGAGAACTGCGCCTGTGTGTAGCTCTCTATTCATCGTGTGCCAGCGCCTCGCCGCTCGTGCATCTTGCGGCAAGATGTGCTCATCGCAGGTACCCTCGCCGGGCGGTCGTGTGCTTGCGAGGAAAGTAATAAAATTTTTAAGGAACAACAAGCAACTTTGTAAACTTTTCAATAAGTCCCTCAATCTCCTCCCCCGTTCGCATTCTGTGTGCACACATGATTGCATGTGGTGGTGGGGCATCTTGCATAATCAAGCCACCCACCGGCAACTGCTGCCGATCTGGACACGAGTAGCCACCGGATCGGGTGCCCCGTTGACGAAATGCTGGCCACAGCTGAAGGAGACCCTCACTCACGCCGCGCGAGTGCAACAACACCCGCCGACCACAGTTGGCAATAGTTTTCTGAAATTCAAATTTCCAGTCACGTCTCGTATTTCGTCCGCAGTTTCTCCAAGAAGCGATTCCCATTTAGCTTTGTCTTGCTGTGTCGCAGTGTCTCTCTGGTCTCGTCGCCCTCTGGCATGTATCGGGGTTTTTTTTTCCCCGCCCTGTGGGTGGGAGGAAAACAATTGTTATTGTAGCTCCACTCACAGAGGTTTCCTTCTTTTTGTGAATCTTGCATTCCCGCGTAGTCTGTTTTGGTTGGGCGCTTTGTGTGGTGGAATAGTTGGCGGTGGTGCTTCTGTGCGTGATTGGGACGATGTGTCTGGGTTTTTGGAGGTTTACTTAAGGGATTAACGAAGCACTTCAAGTGGCGGAGTGTTAAATGATGGAATTTCCGTTAAATTGTTTGCATTTAGCGAGAGTGGTTTTGTGATCTCTTCGGATCATCGCGTTCGGGAGTAAATTGAAAAGGGGTACTGCCACTGCCGCTGCTGCTGTTGGTTGTCTCTCTGCAGCACAGGCGAGTGATTGAGGGAGCGACGGGAGTTTATATTTGGGCGATGAGTCGATTATGTGCACAGTGTTAAGGACTTGACATGACAAGCATCTCGGAGAGGATTCGGGGGTGATTTTGATGTTCAACGGGGAAGTGCGCTGAGATTCGAGTTGTTTTGATGGGAATTAATCGTGACATTGTGCCTAATTGTGTTCAAATGAGTGCGTGTGTTCCTGGGATGTGAGATGTTGTCACAACATGGTAGACAGAGTCTATTCATAGCGACACGATGGTGAGCTCTGTGTGGTCTGGTCGCAGGCATCTCTGCCCTTCCACGTCGCCCTACGACAGGAAGTGGTCCTCGAGGTGGCTTAACACACTAGGTACGAATTTCGACGGAATTCTCTTGCGACACTCGAATTCAATGATAATCGAATTTTTTTTCTGCTTGATCGTGGTTCTGACTCTTCGGTAGTCTGTCCACCAAACTGACAGAGTTCTCAGTAGTCTGCGTGTGATGATCCTTGCCACAGTTCTTGTGTATGTGTACTGATGCTTGGATCAAGACCCTTGCTGGATTTTGTGGAACGATTGATAGCGGGCTCTCAACGTTTGCATCGAATCATGCAGTGCCTATCAGTCCGATTCCACTCTCACCCACTCCCTTTCCTTCCATCCACTCGCCTTGAAGTTGACGAGCAGTCTTAAATCGCAGCTCTCCATTTGGAACAATAATTAAAAGAGGACCGTATTTTCTCATGTGGCATCCCGTGGCGTTGTGGGTATATGCGTCGCCCACAAAGCAGCTGAAGTGCGACATCTAGATTCCATCCCTAGTCTGTACGACAAAGATAGACCATAGCCACACCTCTTTCCATTCACTGACAATGCTCAAAGGCTGCGTCCGTCTAGAAAAAGGTTCTCAAACTTGGCCGTTCAGAGTCGGCATAAAACTGTACGACCCTTCCACTCATACGCACAACATGAGTGGTTGCTAAGAAGCTAAGCCCTGGCCCACTACTGGTTGTAGCGCCACGCATATTTTAATATTATTATGTTCTCGCGACGTACACACTAGAGGATGGACCCGAATGACGTTTGAGTCTAAAAGTCGAATGATTGGAGAATATACCATGACCATGCAACGATGCGTAGTTGCTGAGCAATGTAATCAATAAGAAACTTAAGCCACGAGTGACTAAACGACGAGCAGCTGAGCGACGACAAATTGAGCGATGAACTACTGAGCGATTAACGATTTAGGGACAAGCAATTGAAAGGCGAGCAAGTGGACGAAAACCAGGTGAAAGACAAATAATTAGGGGATAAGCAATGCTGAGCAAATAAACGACGAGCAGTTGAACAAAAAGCATCTGTATGAAAAGGTACTGAGCCATCATCGATTGGGCGACAAGCAAATAAACGACTACCAATTGACTGTGGCCCGGCCATTGCACGAGAACCAATCGCACGTCGACAACTCGCCTACATGAGACTATGTGAAGGACAATTGAGCGACAAGCAATTAAAAGACGAGCAACTCAGCGACTGAGCGACTTGCGATTGAGCGACATGCGACCGAGCGACGTGCGACTGAGCGACGTTCGACTAAGCAACGAGCAACTGGACTATAACCAATTGTCGGATAAGCATTCAAACGACAACCAAGTGAATAAGGAGCAGTTGAGCGATGTTACATTTAAGGGATAAGCAATTACAACTAAAGCAATTATCGTCAGAGCATCTAAACGTCTGAGCGACTAAGCGACTGTGCAACGAGCAATGAGCGAAGAACATTTGAAAAAAGAGCAGCTTACCCAGCAGAACGCCTGAGTGACGAGCAACTGGCGCCGATCAGACGAGCAACGAATTTTTGAGGGATAAGCTATTAAACGACAAGTTTTAGACGGTAAGCCGTCTGAGCGTCTAAACGTGTGAGCGACTAAGCGATTAACAGTCTGTGCGACAGTGAAGAACAACTCTGCGACAGCCGACACTGATACAATGGCCAGCTCTTGCATGGCAGACCACTTCAGCGATTGTCACGGGCGCAAAGCTACTCCAGATGTCATAATCACTGATCAGATATAGACGCAATGAGGTGGAAAATCTTTTTTGGGTCCCCACTGGACACTGTGCCTACGTTCACATTGTAGTACCGGGTAGTATTACATGTCGAATGACCGGACGTATGGACCAATTTGTACGATGGTCGTGCAGGCGGTCGTATGGAAGTTCATCTTTTAACCTCGGTCGTACAGCAGGTAGTACAGTGTGAACTGTAGTGGTACGACCGTGGTACAAATTTTCATTCTGTTTTGAAATTTTAACGAGTGAGCATCAGCGATGCATGCAAATTATACGTTTTCTCGAACGAGCTAAGACTCGTGTCGTCCGCTTCTTTAGGACATCATCGCTGGTTGCTAGTGGCGTTGGGTATGCACGTCGACACCAACATCGACGTCTTAGGTTGGATCCCTGGTCTGTGCAACAAAAATATGTTTCACGGCTACACGTCTTTCGAGGCACTGCCAATGCTCAAAGAATATTTCCTGTCTAGAAAAAGCTACTCAAATTTGGCCGTTCGGAGTCGGCTGAAGTGCCACCCATATTTTTACTATCATCATCACTAAAAGAAGAACGTGCGCTCCCGATGTTGATGCAACAAAAGTAACCTCAAGTCCGTCAACCGCGTAGCACAATGTGAACGCAAAGGATTGTTGGTCGTTGCACCCGGTCGTCCTACGAGGCAGTATACTATGAACGTAGCTATCGGCACGCATGCATCACGGTTGAACATACCACACAACGACTTTTACAGGAAGAAGTAATCTATGCAGAATCTGCTCTGCGAATGGCCAGCTCTAGCAAAGGGAAAGGAGCAGTACTTGGACAGTCTGAATATACTTTGCAGGGCTGGACGACTTGGGCGGTGTAGAGCTCAAGAATCTCATAAAGCTTACAAACGTAGTGAGAAGGGTCCAGTAGAACAAAGGTCTCATTTAAAACAAAAACACGGCCACAATGGACCCAAATTGTTGGTCTAAGTGAGCCGCAGCGGCATGGTCGCAAGGAATCCAATTACCACCCTACCTACCTACCCACCTAGTCCAAATCTCAGATATCCACTAAGGCATTCGCACCACAGTCGCCATTGACCCATGAGGAGAATGGTCTCGCCTATAGCCGTCAAGTGGTGTGACTTGTGACTAGAGTCCCACCGAAGGCCAGTTTTTTGACCGAAGCCGTGGCCGAATGTTCGGTCGGACTCTACTTGTGACTTGATCCAGATTGGAAAAGTGTGTGCAGGGTGGACTGAGAAGCGTTACACTGGACTCCTTATAAGGGTCAATAGCGCACAGTTGAGTATGTAGCTGAGGCACACGTAAACTCCACGAATGACATCGTAGCGGAGATCTGACGTAGAATAGCCCTTGGCAACCGATGCTACTTCGGTTTGTCAAAACAACTGGGTTCGAAGCTCCTGACTCGAAGGACCAAAGTCATGCTCTACAAAACCCTTATCCTGCCAGTCCTACTTTATGGAGCCGAAAGCTGGACACTAAGCAAGACTGCAGAGCTGATCTTTGGTGTCTTCGAAGTAAAAATTCTACGTCGGATATATGGTTCCGTCTGCGAGGAAGGCGAATGGAGGAGAAGACATAACCGCGAACTCCATGTGCTAGGATGCCAGGAAGACACTGGCTCAGCCACATCGAGCGCATGGACGTCAACGCTCCAGCAAAGACGGCCTTCTAATCCGAGTCTCTTGGCTCGCAAAACCGAACCTCCGGTACAGAGACCAAGTAATCGCGGATATACTACAGCTTGGCCTTGATGAGTGAAAGCAGCGCGCCCAGGACCGTCACCTATGGAAGGCAGCAATAGCTCAGCTTCGGAACCTTCATGGCTCGTCTGCCTGATAAGTAAGTGAGTGTTTAGATGAGCCGATCACGTCTTCCTCTGCAAATGACTCAAGCGCTGTCCCTCAATAAACGATCGCCTGTCTCTCATCAATCAAGCTGCTCGCAACTCATCGCGTTGCTTCAGCCTTAAGCCCACCCCCTGTCATGACGTCTTACTTCGGCTCAAGTTGACACCCGATAAACTCGACCTTTGTTTATTTGAATCCTCCCACCATCGATTGAAACCGCATGCCCCGGCGAAGACGCAGCAAAATCTGCTTCAATCGCACATCGACCGGATGAAAGACATGTGATCGCTGGACTTACTCGTAAACAACTTATATCCGCCAAAACGAATTTACAAACAAATTGCCCCCCCTTGAGATAAACAAACTTTCCAGCGTTCAGCACTCCTACGCACTCGCCCCAGAGCCTCCGCAAATCACTTCTTACCCACTGGCCACGTGCACATGGCTGGAGTCGTCACCCGGCGAGCGAGTGATGCTGACGCGGCAACTCACTGCTTTGCGCTGCAATCGGTGGTCGCTTTCGCAGACGCAAGCGGTAATTAAATCTTATGCAGTTGCAATTTATTAATTTCAAAATAAGACACACAACGCGACTGCGGATTAATTCGGTTGAGGTGAACCGGAGTCGTCGAGTGTGCTGCATTGGTCGCTTTTTCTCCATTCGCCCGAACGCAGCGAACAATAAGAGTATGCAGACAGCCGTAAAGCAAAGATACGAGTGCACACATATCATCGAGGGCGATACTCGGCAACCTGGACTGGACGCTGTGCAGCCGGAGAGGAATCTGCACATGACAGCTGCTGTTGTGGGTTATCTAGACCAAGTTTGTATGCAAATTGAATGAATATGCATGCATCGAGGGGGTGGGAGGGGTGGGAGACAGTTTTGTGGTCGTTCGTCGCTTCAAGTTGAGGACAATCGGACAATGAGTTGTGAACGGGCTGAAGAAGAAAATTTCCGAATTTGTACACAGACCGATGTTGGTTTTGAGTTGATGATGGCAAAATGATAAAACAATTGAGTGCTGGGCGGTGGGGTGGGAGCGAACTTAAAGTGCCCCGATTGGTGTGTACGTTGGCCGTGGGTACGAAATAACAAATCGCAGCAAAGTGATAACAGATTGCATGTGAAACGACCTGTCCGGGGGCTGGGACTGAGATTTGTGTTTATTACGGCTCAAGGCTGTGTGAGATTGTGTTTTTGTGGGTCGATTAGTTGTCGAGTGGGTGTGTTTGCCTTGTGCGGTGCAGGGGGTGGGTGGAGTGCTTTGCGGGGGAGGGCGGTGATTGCATATTCTTTGCATTTTAAGGCGAAAGCGTTTAGGTGACGGTGGCTGTGTTGGGATGGCCCATTTGGAGACGGAAAATTAACAGAAACTCTATTTTGTCGAATTGAAGATAAACAAGGCGGCGAGCATCGTTGTTGCACTTGAATGGGCTTCGAGCTCGAAAAACGACTGTCTGAAGGAGACGAGTTGAATCGCAGATCAAGATCGAGTCGTTTGGAGCAACTTTTGTGTCAAAAATTAGCTAAAAATGCAGGCAAATGATCAGTCTCCGCAACATGATCAGTATAAGAACAAGGCATTTCATGAAGAAAACAAACTCAACAACAGAGCGGATCATCAGCATAGGCCACTGGGACGTTCCAGCGGTAGATCTCAGGCTTTGGAGGTGACAGCTGGACACTAAGCTTAACTGCTGAACTGATTCTTGGTGCCTTTGAAAGAAAGGTCTCGTCTGCGATAAAGGCGAACGAGGACAAGACACAACTGTTCTATGAGCTGTACCAAGATGAAAATAGAGTTCGGAACGCAAAAATCGTGTCGACTACACTGGCTGGGCCACATCAAGCGCATGGACACCAACGTTCCGGTTAAGGCGATCTTAGAAGCCAAACGTCCTGGTTTCAGAAGGAGAGGAAGAGGGAGTATAGAGACCAAGTCATGGCGGGTGTCCGACAGCTTGGTCTTGATGATTGGCAGAAGAGTGCCCAGGATCGTCGTCTATGGAAGACAGCAATTGCTCAGGCTCGGACACTTCATGGGTCGCCAAACTGATAAGGTGAGTCGGAGGGAGTTCGACTTAGGGAAGGTTTACTATACCGATTTGAAAACCAGTTCAGTGAGCAACTTATTCCTCTTTTTGGATCAGCTAGATGGATCGCATTCAGCCGTTTATACATGGCTTCACGTTAAAGTTCGATTGCAGCCTTGGAAGACAGCATTTCACGTGTTATTAACTAGGTGGCACTCAATATACTCGAAAAATTACTCAACATCGGCTTACATTTCTATAGCACCTCAAAAATAGTCGTGGTCAACCAACCAACATCAATGTGAGTCACAACTGATTGTCATTTCAAGCTTACGCTCCGTAATTCACTTCTGCTCAGGACCGTATCCATGGGCTGCACTTGGTCTTGAGCAGAAGTGAAGATTCTTCTTGTGGCGCCACAGTCCGGGGTGAATCTGGGCCCCGGTCAACAATCCTCACCAGCTTGCACGATCTTTAGCCAGCTGCCTCCAATTTCGCACTCCAATTAAGTTGAGGTCCTTCTCCACTGTAGTGCGCCATCGGGTTCGTGGTCGTCCTCTATTGCGTTGTCCCACTGGTTCGGAGTCGAAGACTCTTCGGGTTGAAGCAGTGTTGTCCATGCGCTCAATATGTCCCAGCCATCTTAGTCGTTGAATCCGTAGACGCCTGACTAGACTCATGTCGCTGTACAGCCCGTACAGTTCGTGGTTGAATCTCCTTCTCCAAGAACCTTCAACACAAACAGGACCAAAGATTGAACGCAGAACTTTTCTCTCGAAGAGACCAAGTGCGTCTTCATCCGCTCTTGAGATAGTCCAAGCTTCCACGCCATACAGCAGGACAGGGATGATCAAGGTCTTATATAATGCGAGCTTGGTCTTTCGGGTGAGGGCTCTACTACTCAAGTGCCTCTTGAGCCCAAAGAAACAGCGGTTGGCAAGAGTTATTCTGATTTTAATCTCGGTACTGATGTTGTTTGCACTATTTACTTGGGAGCCAAGGTAGATGAAGTCCTTTACTACCTCGAAGTTGTAGCTGCCTATGGTGACGTTCTGACCGAGTCGTCGATGTTGTGTGTCTTTCCTTGATGACAGCATATACTTTGTTTTGCCCTCATTCACCGCTAAACCCATTTTTGCCGCCTCCGTTTCAATACGGGCGCTTAGAGGGCCAGGGCCTAGCTTCTCAGCAACCACTCGTGTTGTGCGTGCTATTGTTCTCTCACAAGTGGAAGGAACCTAAAGTTTTATGCCGACTCCAAACGGCTAAGTTTGAGAACCTTTTTGTGGACAGGAGCATTGCAAGTGACTCGAACGAGGTGGAGCCATGAAAATTATTTTTGTCGCACAGACCAGCCACGACGTCGAGGTTGGGGTCGACGCACATATCCATAACGCCACGGGCCACCGGGCCGGAGCACATGCATTTGACCAAACCAGGGAGAAATGGACGTCTCGACAAATCGACGTAGTGCTTCTCCAGCAAGTCTTTTGTTGGCCACATCAGTTGCATGGCGACGTACTTGAAGCCCTTCTGCTCGAAACGTTAGACGATTTTGCCGATGAGACTGCATTGGACCAGTGGCTGACTGCTAAGGGCAGTCGCACTTAGGCCAGAGTAGGCCCATTGTGATATCACGCGTATTGACTTCTCCTAACATCGGAACCAGTTGTTGCTTGTAGTGAAGCGATTAATCTGGCCTATGCTGGCGCTGTTTAACTCGTTGAGGTTGTTGAAGTAGTAGGGCCCTAGGTGTAGGAACCTAGGACTAGACCGACCAGAGTGCTCCAAGAGCAGAGTAGTGTCTTCTTCCTCCTCTTCATCCATGCAGCTTCTGCAGAAATCATTATATGGGGCACCCATCCTGCGCGCATGAGTGCCAATTGCACATTGCCCGGTTGTGACTCCTATGAGAGTCCTTAGTGAGTGCTTGCTGAGTCTGAGTAGACTGAGTGACCGTTTTAGGCTTAGTGATGGCCAGATTTCTTTTGTTTTATGGCAGGTGGTGCCTTCTAGTCATTATAGCCTTCTTCCTAGCTGCCATTGCTGTTGAGAGCAACAAGGAGAATGAAACCAGACACAAGCCATCAAACTTGTAGGAAACAATAATCTGTCGTCAATGGAGCCACTGCCCGTCAAAACTGAGTGCCTCTAAGCCCTTCATCTAGAAGTTTGCAAATGTGGCTCACAGTCCATCAACAAGTTCCACGAATCGTATGACACCCGACGTCTTCGTTGCATTTGTTCGAGTTTCAACTGCAATATCTCTCGATTCCAGTCATGTGACATCCACTGTCACACTTATCCATGAGACTATGACAACACATCCTTTCCCACTCCAAATACCCCTTGAGTGTGTCAAAACTTTCACGGATTGCAACATCAAAGTGTCATCACAAAATTTGGCCCCTTCCCACCCCCCCACCACCCCCGGACTGTGTCAAATGCATCTGCTGCATGGCCGATCGATTTTTGCTCTCATAATATTCAAATTTCAAACAACTATTAAGAGCGGTGGCCACCCCCACCCCCGCTTGAAACATTTCTCATCTAAGCCACGTCGGATATTGTCTGTCAAAGTAAACAAAAAGCGAACATATCATCAGATCTGTCCACCAGCCCCTTGCCACCCCCACGGTCACCCATCGGCACTGTCTATCACAGATTAGCTGAGCGCAATTTTTTAGTTTTGAATTTGTATCTCTGGCGAACCACTAACACAGACATTTTACTGCAAATGATTGCATTTATGTGTCGCTCCAGTCGCAGAATCCCCATTTCTGCCGGCAGGCAGTAAAACAGTGCGGATCAACTCTTCGTCGAAATACGAAACTTTTTTGCGCCAAAAAAAACGAAACAAAAACGGAACAGTTTTCAAATTTTTACTCACTTTTTCTTTCGTGCTGTGTTCCGCGTTCGTGTGTTTTGTTTGTGAGGGGGGTGTGACATTTCTCTATTTTCCCTCCCCAGGCACCAATACCGAATAAACAAATAAACGAATGTACAAAAATGATGGCTCCCTTGTTGATTCAAAAAAAAGCAAGCCAGTGGAATGAGGCTTCGAGTAGGGTTGAGGCTGAGGGTTGTTATGTTTCGTGTTGTTCTTCCGGGTGGCCGGTAGGCTGCTGCTCTACATCATACTGTTGCTGTGAGCATGATCATCCTGCTGCTGGTTAATAAATATTTTTCAGCCCAACACTGACCGTCTAAACTTTTTGGGGGAGCGGGGGATGTTTGCAGTAAAATCGATAGGAAACGGAATCACTTCCTATTTGGTTTTTGTTATGCCATCTCGTATCGTCGGCCTGATGTGTTTATATTGCATCATAATGAACGAGTTCGAAAAAGTGTGTGGCGGGTGGGGGTGGGCGCTTTGATATGAATTGCATATTAGTTAAGGGGTTGATGGATGGAATAAATTCATAAAAAATGGCTTCTTTTTTTCATTCACAAACTATTTGCCACGGGATTAGACAACACGTTTAGGGGGGACGCCAGTGGATGGTTTGGCGTCCCTCCAGAGAGCAGTGGCATGCGGGAGCGACACAAAGCACAGAGAAATAGAATAAAGGCCAGCGACGTGACATGGATAGCTTCATCCACCGCACACAACACGGAATAGATTCCGATTGTCTCTCGAAACGTGCATCGAGGATGTTCGGAGATATTTTCTGGTGATTTTTTTCGCATTCGTTGTTCGGTGCATTTAATGGGAAGCGAATGTTTTGTTTTGCATATAATTTCAGTGTTCGCTGCCGTGATGGTGGAGGGAGTGGGAGTGGAATTGGGAATGGAAATGTATTTATTTCGGAAAGTGATTTGATTATACTTTGCACTGTGCTGCTGCAGTTGACACATAACAGTTGTTGGTACACGCAAGGATGGCACCGTGAACAGCGGAAAAGCGCAGAGAACATGCACAAAAAAACGAAGCACGGACAATCGAATGAAAATTGGAATTCTTTTTGATTATGACTGTGATAATGTGTGGTCGGTGGGATGTAGGGGCTGACGTGCCAGGGAACGAAGGCAAATTGAATTGCTTTAATTAAATGATAGTGGAACATGAAACGCTATTAATTACTTCAATCTGATGGAATGGATTTGATTTAGACGAAGAATGTGTGTGTGCTTGTGGTCGACGGGGGGTGTGCAGATAATTGAGTGAAAAAATGCCAATTCACACGGTCGACACCGCAAGTGGACAACCAAACGGGGGTCGTCAATGAGGTTGCCGGCGGACAGGAGGTTAACGACGTGGTTAACCTCTGCCGGAGGGGGAGTACTTTTGTGTGGCTTTCATCTGATTTGCAGGCTCTTCTTCTTCGTGGTAAGGCTTGAGACTCAAGTGGAGCCTCGACCAACAAGAGACTCCGCCTTGGTGTGAGTGTCTTGAGGTAGGTTAGATTTGGTGACTGCTAGCAGTAGTGAGTCTCGCTGTTAACACGCACAGCAGAACAAGCAAAACGGTGTGCGCAAGTCGCTGGTAGCCCTCATAGGGCAGCTGGTAGAGGAAGCTCAATTTTTGGGGTGCAATTTCCCATGTCGTCCAATTTGTGCCAAAGCCTTAGAATCGTGTAATACATATATGTGCGAAAGCATCACCAATGGTGTCTAGATGTCATAGCTAGGACTATTAAGGTGTGGTTTAAGCAAACTGTGGTCTTTTGTCTTAAATTTGAATTACCTCAAGTTTAATGATCGCTAAACTTGACTTCGACTTGTGACCAACCTCTGGACCTGGCCTCCTCTCGTATCCAACATCACAAACAACTAAAACTAGTTGGTCCTCGGCCCCAAGGGCACCTAATTACCTACCCACCTACCTAGTCATTGAACCACAGACCGATTTCCTTGCGGGGAGATTCGGAATCATGGAGAATAGTGCTACCAGCTTGTATCACCACGAATGATGATCCCTGGCAATGAGTCAGCTTTGACGGTGGCACCCAACTTTTGACGCCCAGTCTTGAGAACGTTCTTACTTACGTATCAGGCAGACGAACCATGAAGGGTCTGAGCGTGAGCAATTGCTGCCTTCCATCGGTGACGGTCCTGGGCACGCTGCTTCCAGTCATCAAGGCCAAGCTGTCTTACATCCGCGAAGACTTGGTCTTTGTACCGGAGGTTCGGTCTTCCTCTCCTTCTCGAACCAGGAGGCTCGGATTCGAAGACCCTCTTTGCTGGAGCGTTGTTGTCCATTCGCTCGATGTGGCCAAGCCAGTGCCATCCTGACATCCTGGTACAGCTCGTAGAGTTCGCGGTTGTGTCTTCTCCTCCATTCGCCTTTCTCGCAGACGGGACCATATATCCGACGTAGAATTTTTCTTTCGAAGGCACCAAGAATCAGCTCTGCAGTCTTACTTAATGTCCAGCTTTCGGCTCCATAAAGCAGGTCTTGCAGGATAAGGGTTTTGTAGAGCATGACTTTGCTCCTTCGAGTCAGGAGCTTCGAGCCCAGTTGTTTTGACAGACCGAAGTAGCATCGGTTGCCAAGGGCGATTCTACGTCGGATCTCCACTACGATGTCATTCGTGGAGTTTACATTTGCCCCGAGGTAGACAAACTCCTTTACTACCTCGAAATTGTAGCTGTCGATTGTGACGTTTTGGCCTAGGTGGTGTACGGCGTTTCGTTTTTTGCTCGACAGCATATATTTTGTCTTGTCCTCGTTGACCTTAAGACCAGCTCGATTCGCCTGTTCCTCAATTGCCGTGAAAGCTTCCACTACGGCACGTTGGGACCGCGCGATAATGTCGATGACATCAGCGTATCCCAACAGTTGGACTGACTTGTAGAAGATAGTGCCTTCCGTGTTGACTTTTGCCCGCCGCACTATCTTCTCCAGTACGAAATTGAAGAAATTACACGACAGCGCATCTCCTTGCCGAAATCCGGTGCAGGTTTCGAACGGTTCAGAGATTTTTGAACCGAACTGCACGGTGCATCGCGTATGTGTTAGCGTGGTGCGACACAACCGGATCAGTTTTCCCGGGATCCCGAATGCGGCCATCGCTTCGAATAGCTCCTTGCGATGAATGCTGTCGTATGCGGCTTTAAAATCGATGAACAGATGGCGAGTATCGATTTGAAACTCGCTGGTCTTCTCCAGGACCTGCCTTAGTGTGAAGATTTGGTCTATAGTCGATTTGCCGGGCGGGAAGCCGCACTGGTACGTGCCGATTAGTGCGGTGCAAAACGGTTTTAGACGTTCACACAGTACGCTGGATAGGATCTTGTAGGCTATATTGAGCAGGGATATACCTCTGTAGTTCTTGCAGGAGGTAGGATGAGAGAGAACGTTCATGCCACACCAAAACTAGGGAGAAATGGACGTCTTGACAAATCAGCATAGCGTTTCTCAAGCAAGGTCTTTGTTGGTCACATTCATTTCATGGCGACCAACTTGAAGTCCTTCTGCTCGAAAAGTTCGGTGATCCTGCCGACGAGTCTACGTTGGACTCCATCGGGCTTAACCGTGGTAAATTTAGCCTCCATCGTTGCTGCCGTTGCTGTTGAGAACAATGAGAAGAATTAATCCGGAACCAATTGGAGGAAACAACAATATGGCCGCGGCAATGAAGCCAGTGCCACACCACTGCCCAATAACTCAATTCTGAATGACGCTAAGCCCTTCATCTGGAAGTTGCAGATGTGGCTCGCAGTCCATCAAAAAGTTCTACAAATCGTAAGAAAACGGACGTCTTGGTTGCATCTGTTCGAGTTCCAACTGCAATATCTCTCGATTCCAGTCATGTGACATCCACTGTCACACTTATCCATGAGACTATGACAACACATCCTTTCCCACCTCAAATACCCCTTGAGTGTGTCAAAACTGATTTCTACCATTCTTCTTCTTTGGATGTTTGCAGAGCCCTAGGCCCTAAACTGCACTTTGAATTGGGGTGCAACTTGGTATATGGATTACTTTTGATCTGTAGTAGCGTAGCGAAGCATTGAAGGACCGACCACTTCATCTGCAAAAAATATTCAAAAACTCACACGAATCCTAGACGCCTAGGTGTCGACCTTACTCCTCTTTTTCATATTTTTTTAAATGAAATGCAACACATTTTAGCCGATACTCCAAATTTCTGATTTTGAACACGTCCGAGAAAATTACTATCGATGTCGGCTTCCGTGTCGGTAAGCCCTTGTAAACCCATTTATGGGAATTTACACAACAATTCAGGTGTAATTTCGTATCGCCTGCAGCGCTCAGGCCGCAGGATTGTGGCTGGGTATTTGGTCTGCAGTTTTTCATTCAAGTATTCTTGGAATTGATTGGGAGTGGGTGTGGTGAACACTTTTTGGTGTACCGCAGGATTTTGCATGTGGTCCGTATTTTTTTCGGAGAATTTTCCAAATGTGCACTTAACGCCAAATGGTTAACTTGTTCAGCTATGGTTGTACATCGTTGTCCTCATCTTGTTTCTGCTTCGTTAGTTTTTTCATGAGAACTTGCTATCAAACCTCCTTCCTTGTGCGGCGCTGCAGTCCGGAGTGGACCAACAAGCCTCTCAAACCAGCTTGATTTCCGACAAGCGTTCTCTAGTTTCTTACGTCAGGTTTGTTGAGGTCCTCCTCCACTTGGGTGCAGCTTTTTAGACGGGCGTTCCCTTGGTTGCCTTGCCCAACAAGTTGAGACTCATTGCTCTTTTCGACAGCTTAATCCTTAATTTTAAGATTATTCCGAACTGAAATGACGGCCGGTCAGAATGGTGGAAAATCGGAATGTAAAGCGTGGTTAAATGTTAAGGGCCTGACCATTGACGACGCTTGAAATGGTCAAGAGGCTTTAGTTCTTGAGTAAATTGCAGCTTGTAGGCGTGTAAATGCAAGTCTTTATGCATAATGGTCATCAACGAAGAGCGTGAGAGGTGCAACTGTTGGGCACGACGACAAGTTGATGTCACAAAAACTGCGACAACTTGAGCCATCACTTGTCACGAAACAAAATTCGGGTTATCAAGTAAAATACAAATTTGATGTAAATATGCATGTGCTTTCGGCAAAAGTATTTAAAATAATTATTATCTGTAATTGTCTTCTATAACAAAAGACGGAAAAGTGGTCACTTGGAGCTTCCGTTTGTACCACAATTTCACAGCATAAATTGATTCTTAATTTTTTAAAATGGTAAACACTGTACTTGCCGGCACATCATACTTCACAGTCACATCTTATTTTGTTTCGGTCCACTTTTTGCCTGTAATGAGATGATGTAAGTATCAGATGCAAGGATCTAGTGATGGAAAGACAATTGATAAAGTCAGAGACCGAATTTGATGTCATGCATAGCAACGCATGGAGACGTGAAATCGACTATAGTCACATTAGGCCAAACCGGGGAAAGAGCATGCGTCTTATCAACAATCAGGGGCTCTGAAGAAGCTGATCTTCCCGCTAATCTGCGTCCCATCGCATAAAATTCGGCCTCTGAATTTTCTCTCCTCACTCGGGAACAGCATCCCAACTTTCTCAATTGTTTTTCCATCACTATAGTCTTACAGCTGGCACATTCATACCTCACTAAACTGACTTTAATCCATTTGTCTATAGTCTGACACCGCCTCGAGATTAATTTCAGACCCTAGACAGACCTGCTTGTTCTCTCACATCCCTTCAATGTCCACTTGGCCACGATTTTTCCTTGAATCGTGTGCCTGATGAAGCAGTCACGTACCCTCACTATGCTCTAGGTCCAGCTTTAAGCCTTTGTGTCGTTTTATATTCAATTTGGCCATTTGATGAGCCCCTCGTAACGTCTCTAGAATCGACTCTGGTTACACTCGGGTGCATTTTATTCTGATTGTTACCGCCTTCAAAGTGAGTTTTCCTTGGATTCTGGCAATGTGTCCTATAAACGCTTTCGTTCAAATATAACTTCAAGGCGAACAGACTGCGTTCACGTGAAGTTTTAGAAGTCAAATTTCGACAAGTTTCCAGAGCCTCTTATATGGCGTCGAAGTTTCTTTGGCTTCACCGCTTTAGGTGATCATGTTTGTTTTCATGTTTGTGCTTGTCTTTTACCTCTCTCTGCAGTGGCTCGTCGCTTCTTGGGCTTGTATTTCGACACCAATACACTTGACCCTCGACGTCTAGCTTCGATCCGTGGTATCTACGACAAAAGTAAATTTCACGGCGCCACCTCTTTCCAGTCACGGTCTAGAACCGGCCCCGAATGTTTCTCAAACTTGGCCGTTCGAACGGATAGCACTCACTTTTTTAATCGAACGAATAGCACTCACAGGAGTGGTTGCGGAGAAGTTAGGCCCTGGCCCTCTACATGCTGTAGCGCCAATTATTATATTCGTGTTTCTCTCTCTCTCTGTCTCTCTCTCTCTCTCTCTCTCTCTATCACTCTCGCTCTCTCTCTCTATCACTCTCGCTCTCTTTCTCTCTGTCTCCCTCCCTTTCTTCCTTCCTAGCCACCATCACCCTTTTTTGTGTACGCCTAGTCTTACTCTGCTATGGCATGCCTACAGGTACCCAACTTGGTCCTGTATTAGTTCAGCTCTGTAAGACGCCTCTTCTTTGTTTCAGATTCTCATTCTTCCATTCCCCTTACACAATGGAACATATTTGCGTCTAAATTCCTCTTCCCACCGTCGTTTCTCGCATAAATCAATAAAACAAAGCCAATTACCACCTCTCCAGCGCACGAGATTCAAGAGCTTACCAGTCACCCCTTTTGTTTCAGTCGAGACCACTCGATGCGTGGGTTAATTCTTGCAATCTCCCCTGACGCATGCATCTACCCATTGTTCTCCTTTTCCCCCCATCTACCCACACTCAACCACAATCCGATGTTTCACTTCAAATCACCGTCTTACTACTCAAGCGGTTAATTAATGCACGCAAAGGCCACTTGAGCGCTCCCGTCAACGACACCAAGCGCCTGCCTCGCTCATTCCACGCCCCATCCGTTCGATATTGAGCCCTCGAGCATTGAAAAATCGAACAAATAATCCGAACGCCGCCGCCGCCGCCGCCGATGATGACGACGACGACACCACTAAAGCCTTATTAAAAATTCGCCAAATGTCTACAAGGGCCGCCCGTGGCCCAGACTCGTTTGAATGAGCACCTCACACACACACAGCCCATCATCCCCATAGAGACATCACCGAACAAGGAGAGAAGCAATTTATTAGCCGATAACCTTGATGGGACGGCCGAAGGTTACATCGCATAGCTCGACGTCTGGCATGGATTTCGGCGAACGGCATGTGGATTTGACCTCCTTCTTGGTGGCACCGTCTGCTGGGGATTCGTGTTGCCAACGATACATCTTCTTCGCATCCTCGTCATCTGCCGATGGTATAAACTTCTCTGACACCTTTGCAAATCCCCAAATCAACCCGACGAGGATGGAGGCAAATTAAGTCACACAACCGCTGCTGAACGAAAGGGGTGCACACCGAATCGCATTTATTCCGCTTGACCCCCCGATCGGCGGCAAAGGGCTGCCGGGAGATCCTCTATCTCAGGGTGGACGCCTTGTAATTGCCACTTTACACATTCCGAGCGAGATTACACCGAAAATTCTAATCTAAACTTTTGGACAGCTCATCGGGAATAGTCTTGTGGAGCGTGCATGCTGGGTGGGTGGTGTAGCGTGCAGGGTTCACGCATTCCACCAGTTTCCCGCAGTGTCATCGATAACACACCTCCTGCTCGGTCGTTTTTATTTGCGGGCTGGGGGTGCGACCCGCCCCCACCCACTTCTTCTAATAACAGATAAGATGTCCACTAATCCCACACAGCAGTGGCTCCCGCCCGCCGTCCCTCCTGTTGTGGCTGCTCCGATCCTAGACGTGGACAGGAACCACTCCTCGTTTGCACAATCTATAATAAACATCTTCCTCTCAGCGATGTGTGCACATTCCGTCTGGGGAGCGGGCGTGTGTGTGTGTCTTGTCATTATCCTAGGAGATTTGTATTTGTGTGCAAATCTCTTGAATTGTCCTGTCAGGGACGCTTGCACGGGCGGTTGAACCCACACCCACCCCACCCCCAGACACTCGAGAGTGGCAACAATTGCTCCTCCATATCGTAATTATTTGATCTTGTTTTTTATCTCTGTGCTTCGTCGTCGTGTGTGGAGGATGGTGGGTAGGTGGGTGGGTGGGTGCTCGGGAGAACATGCACCCCCTCCCTCTGCAGTGCCAGGCGATCGATGGAGTCAAAGGGGACATAACCATCCGTCTAGTGCACTGTTCGATGTTATTTGACACTTTGATTGGACAACTTGACGTTGCTGTCGTCCTGGGGGTGGTCCGTTGCTGGGGTGGGCGGAGAGGCTAAACTGCTTGGTCCCTTTTTTTCGGACACGATTAGGGGAATATTAATTTCAGAAGGAAGCCGGCACTGCTCTCTCGCTCCGGCTGGCTGGGGAGGAAAAGTTTTCCAAAGAATCTCGAGGGATCCCCTTCGGAGCTGGCCGAGGGTGGTGGTTAATTGGAGGCGAAAGTATCCTGCGCCATTTGTTATGGTAATAATTTGTTTATCTAAAGTTTTTCCTTTTTTTTTGCCTGTTATGCCATTCAACCCCCCAACGTCCACTGGGGGGCGTGGGGAGCAGGGCGCCATCGGAAGCGGTGCTGAGGGGCAGCTTAATTTCTGGGAAAATTTTATGAATCTCTTAAGTGATTGTCAGAGTTATGAAACGTATTTTATGGATTCTTCCGCTTTTTTTCTCCTTGCGTTGTTTTCTTGCGAATGGATTCAATGATTTATTGATCCTTGAACGAGGATGAAGTTTGTGTGCGCTGGAGAGTGGGGGAGAGAAGCTGCTTTAGTTGGGCAATCGAAGGACGCTTAATTTCTGTGTGTGCATACTTTGAAGTCTGTTTTTGACACAATCCAGGCGAGAGATGTCAAGTCGTCGGCCCTAGGAGTGGGAGGAAAGGCTTGCCATGGCAGAAAGTTCCGGGAGGTGGGTCAGTTAAGAGGATTTCGCATGAATTTTCAGAAACGGGGCTCCCGGTGGCACTCGATGGAAATAGACAGTTTGGTGCTCAAAATTGTTTACTTTCTTGCGATTTAATCGTTTTTTGATCCACATTTAGACAAAATTACTTTCACTTCAATTGGCTGCGGGGTGAGGCGTCGTCTTGACGAAATCTCCGCCAGCTTTCGTGGAATTTCGACGGCTGTTCGTGATGTTGGACAAGGGAATGCGTTGTCTAGCTTTGCTTTCATTTCTGTTGAACTGAATGCCAGTGGACCTTCGAACTGAGCGACGTGGAGCTGAGGAGAAGCTGAATTTAACAAGATTTAAGGCAGTTTTCTCAACAAAACCAAACTTCGCGTGAATTCTTAGACCGCGCCACCTAGAGGTCTAACAGATAAGCAGAAGCGAATTTATCCCATAATTCAAGTCGCAAAGGGTTTCAAATCCGTCTTATTTGGTTTCTTACCTCAAGCCTAAGTCTGCCCGAAAATCGAGCTCAGCTAGAACGTCAGCTCTGATGTCCTTGACACGACACGACAGATGCTGATTAGGTGCGGTCTGTGAACAGGCATTAGTCTCATCGTCGCCGTCTCTTTTGAGGCTTCTAAAAATTCCCATGTCAATTTAGCTTCGCTCAAGCTTCAGGCTTTGGGCTTTATTCTGGCAGCCTGACTGAGGCGCTCGTGTTCTGTCGGGATGCACTGTGTTCCTTGATTCAATTAAACCCGCTCTTCCCAATTGCATGCCTAGTCTTCACGAGTTTATCCGCGACTTTTGTAGACTCCCAGTCGAACCATACAAACATGGAGCACTCAGCCTCATCGTTATCATCATCATCTTCTTCTAACCTCCATGTTCCTCTAAAGGGGTCACGCGCGTAAAGGAAGCACTAGCGATCTCCATTCCACTCGATTCTCCGGTCAGGTCTCGGAAGTCATGATGATGGGAGACATTCGTGTGACGTGTTCAAACCATCGAAGCATAGCCCTTTCCGTTCGGAGAAGCAGCTGCTCAACATTGAGTTTCTCGTGTCCTGTCGTGTTTCTCATCCTATTCAGGCGAGTAACTCGCACATCTCGGCGGCAGCTTGTCTTTGTGGCAACTGCTCAACATTGAGTTAGTCGCTTCCTGTCGGGGCTCTCACCCTACTCCGGCGAGTAACTCACAGAACATGCCGACAGCTTGTCTTCGCGATCGATCAGCCTAACCTTACCCACCGTCTTAGTCTTGTTAAGCTTCAGACAGCTTCCTAGGGCTTAACCAACTTACAACAGTCTAGGAATAAAAAGACCACTCCATGCGTTCCTCCTTTTCACATGTCCCACCAAACGTAAGACATGCTCTCTTCTGCATCATCGCTTAGCCCTGAAAGGGACTTCGACCTTAACTAACAAGAGTCTCCTTACCTGACACACCAAGTTAGTTGAAGGCCATCCTTACTTGTCTGCGGGCAGCTCAGGTGTAAGCGGTCGTCGTCAGTGTCTCGTCGTCGTTGTCTCACTGATTTGTGATCGAAGACACTGCGGACTAGAGGCACCAGTCTTGGCACCTTTAGATGTCTTGTTAGTTGTTGGACTCACGCTTTTGTTAATTTTACAGAATTCAGGGTTCATTTGTTGCCTCTGCACACTCGGTAGCGTCTCGTAGAAATTTCCTCAGAAATTGGTTCCTATTTCTCTCTCTCTCTCTTCCTCTCTCTCTCTCTCTCTCTCTCTCTCTCTCTCTCTCTCTCTCTCTATATATCTATCTCTCTCTATCTTTACTGACTGTCCTACTGTTCAGTAAAGCATCACTGACTTGCCAAACGACAGCTTGAACATATCCAGGCTCGATTACCCTCGACTGTCTCTTGAACTCAAACAAACACTGCTTGTTGTAATCTCCCTTCAAACTGAATTCACAACTAATCCACTTATTTTCTTTTCGTTTCAGGTAAGTGCCAAACCAATCAGAGGCAGACAAGCCACTGGAGTTGCAAATGAGTGAGTTCGCAAGGAGCTTCAATGTAGTCACCTCAGAATGGCGCGGATATCGGCGAACTTTTCGGAGGTGTCTCTCGTTCACGCCTTTTAGAAGTTTTCGAAGTTTCCGACTCACGACATGTTTTGGTTTCAGTCTCATGAATAGTATGCAAATGAACGCGGATGTTGAGGATGAGGATGAGGATGAGGATGAGGATGAGGATGAGGATGAGGATGAGGATGAGGATGAGGATGAGGATGAGGATGAGGATGAGGATGAGGATGAGGATGAGGATGAGGATGAGGATGAGGATGAGGATGAGGATGAGGATGAGGATGAGGATGAGGATGAGGATGAGGATGAGGATGAGGATGAGGATGAGGATGAGGATGAGGATGAGGATGAGGATGAGGATGAGGATGAGGATGAGGATGAGGATGAGGATGAGGATGAGGATGAGGATGAGGATGAGGATGAGGATGAGGATGAGGATGAGGATGAGGATGAGGATGAGGATGAGGATGAGGATGAGGATGAGGATGAGGATGAGGATGAGGATGAGGATGAGGATGAGGATGAGGATGAGGATGAGGATGAGGATGAGGATGAGGATGAGGATGAGGATGAGGATGAGGATGAGGATGAGGATGAGGATGAGGATGAGGATGAGGATGAGGATGAGGATGAGGATGAGGATGAGGATGAGGATGAGGATGAGGATGAGGATGAGGATGAGGATGAGGATGAGGATGAGGATGAGGATGAGGATGAGGATGAGGATGGGGATGGCCAGGGTAACCACTTTAGAAACGAAGAAAATGAAACTCCCTTTTTCACATCTCGCTCAATGATTGTGAAGTTTTTTCGTCCCTTTTGCGTCAACCTGCACAAATGTTTGAACAAGCGCCGCCCTCCTCGCTTTGCGTCCCACGCTCTCACCCTCTAATCCATAACACTCGAATCCATTAATAATTAGCCCCGCGAAGCGAAGGAAACGACGAGAGCAAACCCAATTTACCCGTCGTGTGACGTTGTCTTCGAAGGACAACGTTCGGACAAGTGTTGCCCTATTCCTTCGAAGCTCAAAATTCCCATAAACTTTCAAGTCCTTCATCCCATCCACCGCCTCGCAAATTAGACAAACATCATTTTCTCATCGTTTGTGCAAGCAAGTAGCTGTCGTTCATGGTCCAAAGACTACCATCATCATTCACTTATCCAGCAGCGGAGCACGGGTGTCCTTAAATAGTTTTTCATCGTTCCGACCGCTTACCGTCGCCATTGCCATCCGGCCCCCTGCTCACAGCACTTTGCTATTGCAACACACTCACGTGCAATTTATGGCGAGTTAATCTTACGAGCCGGGCTACGGTGGCAAACCAGCCAGCAACCGTCACCCACCACCGCCGACACTTAAGGACTCGCGGTGTAATTAAAGGGGACTTGGTAATTTTAAAATTGCCATCCCCATGTGCCGGCGCAGTCCTTTGGCGGGCGCGCGAGCGGGTGCACATTCAGCTTCACCCCAACTTCGCGGTGGTTTTTTTCATTTTTTTCATTTTTTCGTCGCCTCCTTCGTCTAATTCCTACGGCTGAGCGCATGTAAATATGTGTGTGGGGTCGGAGGGGGGAAGGACGGGTCTGTGTGGAAAAGGTAACATACCACAAGAACGAAGTCACTTGTCAGCAGATGAAGATGAGCAAGGATAAGAGCGAGTGAAACATAATTTCCCTCCGAGGGATTATCTCACTTAGCGCGACAATTTTCTTCGGTTTCTCCTTCGTGGGGCCCAACCCTGTGTGGTGAGGGCGCGTTTCTGTGGCGGTGCAGTTAGTGTGCATTAAGTACTTCAAAGGTTAAGCGGCGTCGAGTGCTTGAGGCGCAGGGCAAGGCTGCCAAGGGATGCTTTCATTTTGATCCCGTTTTCCCATTGAAATTTAAATCAGGGGATGGGGTGGGAATTGGGCTGCTGAGGAAGTGAACGAATCTCTTTTCACATCCACCCCCACATTCGCTCTGTCATCCGACTTCCGGGCAGTCCATCAGGAATGGATCAGCGAGTTGGGGTGGGTGGGCTGGCGGAGCACATATCTCAGGACAGCATGCGGCGGATGGAGGGCATTCCAGGATGAAGACATTCTTGAGCGCTTACCTCTTGTGAGGGAAAATCACATTTATCCGGATCAATCGTCATTGAGTCGTTTTTTCTTTGTTTCCTTGAAAGCACATGGACATCCTCTTGTATGTATTCCCTCGCCTGGTCGACGTGCGTGTGTGCGACGACCGAACAGAGGAAGCAAACCAAAATGAACTCCAAAACACCGTAAATGTCGACTTTTAAATGTGATTTGATCGAAAATGTCCTCACAATGGGGACCCATCCCCCTCCCATCGTCATCGGCCCTTTTGTTGGGTACGTGTCGGCAATTTGTTGTGTGCGAAAAAGGACCTTGTGTGTGTTGTTCGATTTGATACTTGATTACAACTTGAACACGTATGGCGGGGAAGAAAAATCGCCTACTCTCTCTCAGCAGTGATTGGACATGACCCAGAACAAAAATAAAACTCTGACTTCTCCAAGGTCCTTGGGTGAGTGTGATTGACCCCGCTGTCAGCTTCGGGAACCCCCACTTCAAGGGGTGGTGCTATTTTTTTTAACTCACATATCCTCACCGAAAGTGCTGTCATGGTAGCTCAGGTAGGCGGATGCGAGACCGGATCCCGAATCGTTTTAAAGGCTAATTAAGGTCGTTAAAGTCAAAGTGGGCTTGAAAGCTACGCCTCCCTTCCTTCCTTCCTCCTGCTCCACGCCCCATCACCCACTCGTCGTTCAGATGAATTGCGTTCCAAATCGGTATCAATTTCGACTGCATTAGAGGCCCAATCGTGACGAATTAAAACGTTGCCATGCGTCTGAAAATAGACCCGACTTAGGGATCACATCGATACTTGGCACATACACACGATGATGAACTCTCTCTCTCTCTCTATCTGTGCGTGTGCCAGTGAAGTGAAGTGCGTGGGCGAGATACGCCTCGGTTACGTGATCCATTCAATTCGGAGCGACACATTGCCATTTGTCACTTTTATTGTGTTCGTATGAGCCTGTGTGTGCGTCGGGTCGGGGAAGACAATCAAAGAGACAGGATGGAGTTTTTTTTGCTTTTTTTCGATTTAATTTCACATCGGAAACGGAGAACATGTGTCATCTTAAAGCGGAGAGAAATTACATTCGCTTGCGATGTGATGTGATTTGCTTTAAGTGATATTGGGTACTAAACCCAAGGGCAAGGCAAGGATGATTGAGTGGGGTGCTGTGCCTCCTCCCAAGGCTCTCATCGAAGTTTAATGAGGCGGCCTCCAGGCCCCTGTGGGATTTTTCAGAAGGATATCTTGGCGATCCTTGAATGGAATGTTCTTTCGACATTTCAATGGACAGCCGCCCTTAGGACTGTGACCAGAGTTGCCGCTGAAAAATTTGACGTCGCAAGAAAGAGTATTGACCAAACAAAAGTGGCGACTACCCCTTCTGGCAATAAGCGGGTCTGGCCAGACCTTGTCCGTTTTTCAAATTTACCAAATTTCTGTGGTAAAGGAATTTGTCTACAACAGCGTCCAGAGTCAATCGAATATGCGTGGCGAAACCTACTTATTGACAGAAGGGTTAACACAAATACAATCGTTTCTCCAAAAGTGGCAAAAACCTAAAAAGCGTCGCGTCACGGTCTCTCGACATCAGAAAGGATACATTTTCGACTTAAGTCTCATGTCGGCAACACTGACTGTGACGTCTCTCGTCCTATTTTCATAATTCACTGTCGCTCCTCTTGTGACGAGAGCTCCTGGAATTGGGTGCTAGGTTATACAGACATCCCAAGACATGTTGACGCTCTAACACTCTTCCTTCTCCACTGAAGTTCTTAAGGCTTCGTCTCACCGCCTCTCCTCGTCCTGATACAGGCACACATTTTATCTTCTCCCAACGGCAGCTAGAGTGGTCAAATTTGAAGCGCCCCTTCCACTCAACCGCTGGTCTGGCCATAGCCCTTGCCTCCAGCGCTTCCGCAGATCCTAACCTGCATGCCCATCTATTCCGGCCGCAAGTGTTAGTCAGAGCCATCTATCGTCACAGAGTAGTAACATTTTTGAAGCGCCCCTTCCACTCAACCACTGGTCTGGCCATAGCCCTTGCCTAAAGCGATTCCGCAGATCCTAACCTGCATGCTCCTTTATTCCGGCCGCAAGTGTTAGTCAGAGCCATCTATCGTCACAGAGTAGTAACATTTTTGAAGCGCCCCTTCCACTCAACCGCTGTACTGGCCATAGCCCTTGCCTCCAGCGCTTCCGCAGATCCTAACCTGCGTGCCCATCTATTCCTACCGCATCTGTTAGTCAGAGCCATCTATCGTCACAGAGTAGTCACATTTTTGGAGCCCTCCTTCCACTCAACCGCTGGTCTGGCCATAGCCCTTGACTCCAGCGCATCCCCAGATTCTAGCCTGCATGCCCAGCCGGAAGGCCGCAAGTGTTAGTCAGAGCCATCTATCGTCACCCATCATCAACAACTCAGTGTGGACAAGAACCACTTCATTTGTTTTTTCATTGCAACTCACTTTTTGCGATCCCATGAGCTACAGCGACGTGCTCGTCCCACATGCACAGCCCCCGCACACCCTGTTCGTGACCACCAGCGGATCGATTAATTCCATAAGGCAGCTACTCATTTCATTTTATTTTCACTTTAATACCCAAACTACTCGAACATCATCCGCAGCAGCGGCACGTGTACATGTGTATGGCAGCAAATTGAACCGCACACATCGGTCGGGGTAGTGTGGGCTGGGTGACACGTTGACAATGATGACGAACAGAGGCGGTTCCATTCTACAAAAAGAACCCAGCGCGCTCGGGTATGTGTGGGCATGGAAAATCCTGAGTGCCGACACATGGAGTTGAATGTGGAAAAGTTTATCATTCCGCATCCCATTTTACAGAAGCCCAAAGTTCAGCTCACCTCCACCGGGAGGGAGAGAGAGCATGCCCACCCATCGCCCACCAGAACACAGACTCTGGCTCTGATCTACATCTTGGGAGAAGAAAAATTGTGTCACGCTTCAGTGAACAAATTTGAACTATGCAACTCGCAACTCTGGGGCCTGTACAGAATCACAGATACAGTGTGGCCCACCGGGTGGGGGCTAGGAATTGGCTACACGAGCACACACAGATACATCGCCGAAACCGAGAAGACAGTGAAAAATGTCCAATTTAAAGATAAGTGCAGTTAAAAAAGAACATTTCAAGTAGTCGAGGGTGGGATATAGAAATAACCAAAACCATTAATCAAAGGAGGGGCGATTTTTGCGCGGAATCCAACCCTTGGAACTCCATCGGCGGTGCCATGACATTTATCTGCATAAAAATTCCTTCCCGTTGAACTGAGGGTTATGCACTCTTGCACCGCGCTCCGCCTCGGCGAGCACCGAGTGCTGGCAAGGCACTAGAACAGCACATGGATCATCCTCTCAAATATCTCCATTCGCCGCATGTATCACGTAAGGAGGCGACCGTCGCTACAACCGAGCACACCGCCCCCTCGTCGAGTCATAATTTGAGTGACTTAATGGACATTTTATGTTGGAGACATTATGAAGAGCTCCATTCGGTTTCTATTCTTCTGCCAACCTCCGCGCTCGGGAGAGGGGAATGAAATAATTTCCGGCGCCGCCGCCGCCACCGCCATATGTACAATCTCAGATGATTGTCCATTCAGACCATCGGAATGAACGATGGGCAGTCGTCTTGAGCAGTTGAGCGGAACGTCACCCGACGACTGTAGGTGTGGGTGGGCGGGTAGGTGTTTTCGTTTTCGCATGAACTCAAGGATATTCAGATTTTCTAGCTTCTCAATAATTGGGTCACACCAAGAGCAGCGGCGGGGGCGGTGGCTGAGATGGATGCGAGGAGGTACTTGCGAGAGGGCACTTAACACAGTCGACTACGAGGAGTGTGTGTGCGGGAGCGGCTGACTACCAAGTAGTGTACAGCTGAGTAGAGTGGAAAACTTAAGCAATTAGCGAGCGATGGAAGAAGAAAATTTTGCATTCTCTTGGTTATTTTCCTTTCGTCGTTTTTCCTCCTCATTCAAATTCTCCCTCTTTCTGCATGCGGACCGGGGTGGATTGGAGGGAGGTTTCGTCGTCTTCGCGTCGACATTTATTCGAAAGTCATCCAATGGCTGATGTGAGTGGTGCAGGCGCGGGAGGGAGTTGTAGTCTACGTCGAAGTCATCGTCGTCATTGTCGATTATCCCTGAAGTTAATCGGGGCAAAAGTTTTGCACGAAACTTTTCACTCTCTGCGTCATTATTCTTTTGAGGTGCACTTCTGGTTGACTCAAGATCCTTCTCGTAGTCGTTCTGCTGGTAGTTGAACTCGTGCTGCTGCTAGCGCTGCATTCGTGTTATTGTCTTTTTGTTTTGTGTGATTTTGAATATGTGTTCGGGGATAATTGATGGTGGGTAGTTTGACGGGCTTAAGTGGTTTCCTGATGAGAAATTGAAATGATTTTGCATAAGGAGTGGGTGGGCGAGGGCGGCGATTCCAAAGAATTCATTCGCTGCACCAGTTGTGGATTGGTTTTAATGGGTTCCACAAAGGCAGTCAATGGGTGTTCCATTGAATTTGTGTTCATTGCTTCGCTGCTTTCCTTTACGGGCGGACGATCTGACCGAGGGTTGGCTTCTTCGAGTAAAATCCCGTGCACTCTAATTAGTAGACGGTGTTCTCTTACCCAAGGTGCGGGTAGGAGTTCTCCTAGCCATGTTCACCCGCATTTGTGGTGACGCCGCGTTGCCGCAACGTCACCGCTAGCTCTGGTTGTGGCTGTATTTGACTGGCTCACGATTTCGAGCCGCTTATTCATGTATCAGGCATAAAATCAAACCGCACAGGCTCAGCGCCCTGAAAGAACAACAGCTTCTGTTTCACAAATGGTCCCTACAGCGACTGTCAGTCAATCTGAAAGTTTGTTGCACCAGTATGCTTCGTTATCCTACTCGCATCATTCCGGCCCAATTTTTGCATCCTAGTGCGCTTGCAAGCACCTGCGTTCCACTTGCGCTGCCGCCGCGGTACCGCGATGTTAACGCGGGATCGCTTCATCGCTTCTTATGACAGACAACGACAATTTCGATGTCGTTACAGCCATTCCATGCACATTTTTTTATTGTTCTTAGCGTCCAATATTGGGTATAAGTATTTGAGCGGCGTCTCCGTCTCCACACGGTTCAACGAACAAAAAAAAAAACGTCCTTGTGTGCAATTTGTTGGCTTTGCCAGGATATCTGTAAGCTCGTGGCGCCTGCTTCAGAAGGCAGCAGTTGCGGAGAGATTTGTGAAAACCTTCGGGACCGTCTACTCGTGCTAGATGATCACAACCATATAGACTCAATCATCACTTGCGTTGACGTGGCGTTACCGCCGCGTTATTTGTTTGTGACCTTCGCGACCGTCTATTCGTGCCAGAGCATCACAACCATGTATATCTCTATACCAGCACTTGCGATGACGTCGCGTTACCGCCGCGTAGTTTGTCTGTGACCATGCATGACGAATCGATTGATTGATGGGCCAGTTTTTGGCTATTTATGAGCTTTTATTGCATTCGGAGGCAAGTTCTACCACTCTGCAGGAATTAATTGCTCCGCAGTGGGTTCAGCATGGTGTCCTTTGTCAGAAGGATCCAAAGTTTCATATACAACCGCTTGCTGATCTACCCAAAGTCTTTGCATTCGTTCATATTCGACGAGCTACGATATCGTGCATTGGCTCCAATTAATCCCAGAGGTCATGCTCAAGAGGCTTCTGGTTGCATGATGAATCTTGCTCTCCACCTCTTATTTATCCCTGACAGCCGGTAGAATGCCACGGTCTAGCTTCTCAGCAAACACTCGTTGTGCTTGCTATTGTTCCCTCACGAGTGGAAGGGGCCTACAGTTTCATGGCTTTTTCTAGACGGGTACTGCTCTTTAAGCATTTGTCAGTGACTCGAAACAGGTGGGGCCGTGAAAAGTATTGGGATCGAACCTAGACACGTGAGTCGTCCAAGTACACTGGGGTTGACGCCCACACCCACAACGCCACGAGTCACCGCCTGAATGGTCCTTCGCCCTGGCCAAAGGTGAGCCCCCAGTTTCGAAGGAACCCTCGTTTAGACGATATGTTCGACGTGTCCATTGCATTCCCACTATCAAGCGTTTGTACCAAACGAGGCTTGGTCTCCTTATTCAGACGCCTTCCTCAGACACAAGCTTACACCCGTCCCTACACCCACAACCCACCCCAAAGACTTTCCATGTTCAGACACAACTTGCGGCACCGTGGACCAATTTGCTCCGTTTAACTGGTTAATGTCTCCTGCGGGACAGGTTCACAAACAGTGCGTTCCGCTCCACCGGCCAGCACCAGCAAATGCTCATAATCCAGTGAAAACGACCCAAAATAGATTTCCCCTCCGCCGCCGATGAATTGCATTCAAGTCTATAATTTCATTTCGCCACCATTCAGCGAGGACCACCTCGCCAGAGATTGCTCCACTAAGCAGGTCATTAAGCCATTAGGAGGGTGCTGCCGGCATCGTCGTCGTTCCTTGCCACTGGCGGTGATGATGGGTGGGGAAGGTGAGCGTAATCCACTGCGTTGCGCCACGCTTGGGCAGAGTGCAAATCTCTTGCATTTAAATTCCAGTCAGCCAGTGCACGGGGGCAAGCAAGTGTCACCGTGCGACCACTGCTCGGGGTTCACCTTGGTGGCCTGGTTTGCACGGTGGGTCTTGTGAGCCCCGCAGTTGATGTGGCACCAAAGTGATGTCGCATTCATTCATCCGACGGTTGGGTTGGGCGAGTGGTGGGGTATTCCGAACCGCACTATCACAACAAACTCCAGCCGCCAGCGGCAATTTCCTAATTAAGGACTCCCCGAGAGCAGATCAGCGCATCCAACTTAATGAGATCTTTAATTTTAACGGTCACCAGTGGAAGGTGCGGTGGGGCGTCGTCCTTTTTTCTTGTCAGCTAGCCCTGAAAGTGCGGTAAATTCACGCGACTGGGCACGGAGAAGGGCCGAAGTTACACGGTCAATGGCGGTGGCGAGTGAAAGAAAATGAGAAAACAAGCGACACCAAAGGAACCTTGCGCACAAAAATGTGTTCACCCTTCCGAGGGGGCGTTGTGCCATTAGTCCTCCTCCGCCCGGGGGGCCAGGGCCCGTACAATAAATTTAAAAAATAAGTTCACGATGAATGCTTGCGATAATTCGAGTGGAAGAGAGGACAAAACAAAAAAACACAACACACCACCTCCCCCGCGAGGTAAGTGCTTGTATGCTTGTAACTCTTGTTGCAGGAATTATGAAGGTCACCGGAAGAGTTGGGAGGGGCGGAGGAGGAGTATGCCAAGTAATGGAGAAAATTAGTGCGGAAATATTCGAGTAATTAAGTTGGGCCTCAACCGCCGCGCCGCCCCGACGAGGGTGATGGGAAAATTCGTTCGAAATGAAGGTTGAAGTCAGGCATTCCAAGGATGCCACAGCAGCATCAAAGTGACATCTTTAGTTGAGAACTCCGGCTGATGTGTGGTGGGGGTGGCTTTTGTGGTGCACCCCCCACCCCCACCCGCCTGTGATAACCGCAGAAAGTTCATGCGAGGAACAAAACAAAATTTTAAAGAATTCCGGCACACATTCCGCACTTGGCAACGTCAGAGAAAATAAATAAAAATAAATCTGAAGCTGCGGTGCGCTTCCACTCTGACCGAACGAAGCATACACGCTTAATGTTGCTGTTTGTAGTCAAAAGCATTCGGATGAGCTGTCATCTGGTTATGGGAGCGTTTCGTTAGCGCACTTGTCGACATCAGCAATTCATCTCGTGGGTCTACTCTGTGTGTGGGGGGGCTGGGTTATGAGCCTCGGGCTGACATCTTCAATCCTCGGCGCTGTTGCCTCGCAGAGTGTTATCCAATATTTCATGTCACATGGTATAAAATGATTGGTCCCACCATCCCTCACGGAGCCACGCCACCTGATCCTGTTGCTATTCAAAGCCCATCCCACCCCGCACTCCCACTCGCATCTATCTCACTTCATGTCACATCCCATTCATAGTTTTATAGTCCATGAATATATTGAGAGCGCTCGCGGGCGGAGTGGTGGCCCGCCGCACAGTGGCAACGATGTTCATGGAAAATTAAAAGCTTTCTTGGCGAGAGCGAGACCGAGAGAGGAAATGAAAGGGTCTCCTTGAAATATGCGTCATTTTATCTTGTGTCCCCTGCTCGTCCTTCGCCGCCAAATGTGAACAGTGCCAATGTGAAATAAGTGTTTATGAAGTGAGCGGCGGTGGTGAGTGTGATTTCGTCATTTGACACAACTGTTATGGCACGCAGTGGCATGTATCCGCTTTTATGAGCCTTTGAGATTTCCGACGACTATTCGGATGAAATTCAATGAATACACGAGTGACTTGACACGACGGAACGGCGATAAAAGTGAAGTTTTATTGTTGATGAGTGTCCCCGGCCAGCGATTCTGTGTGGTTGCACAGCGCTGTGCTGGACAGTGATGGGGGTTCGGAGCTGTAATGCGGATTTGTCGAGGAAACTGACGGTTTGATAGTTTCCTTGCGGTTGAGAGGATTTAGGGGAGAACTTTCTTATTTTATTGGACTCATCAACTAAGGTCTCACTTGGCGAGAGTGGTGCTGGATGGAATCGTAGGGACTTGTAGTTCATTTCCTCCCAAAACCTCTTAAGGACATGAGTACTTTGAAGCGACGAAATAGGTACGACCCATCTAAAGGGAATACGATCACCTTGGCAAGACTGTAACTTCTTGCGTGCAAAACTGAGTCTTCGGAGGCTTTGAGGGAAGAAAGAGAGGCCTAGTCCTGCAAACTGATTTTAACGAAACCAATAATTGTCTTTTTAGACTTCACTTTAAATAGCTCAGTGCTGTGACCGTCCTCATGAAGAGTTCCATCTCGTTCGAGGACGTCCTCATTTGCGATATCCCAACGAGTCTTCGTGCCGAAGCTGTGGTGTCCTACATGACCCAGCCATCTTAAGCGTTGGATCCCAAGACGCTTAACTAGGTGCATGCCGCCGTACAGCCCAAGTAGGATAACTCTTGCCAACCGCTGTTTCTTTGGGCTCAAGAGGCAATTGAGTAATAGACTCCTCACTCGAAGGACCACGTTGACTTTATACAAGACATTGGTTTGATCATCCCACTTCTGCTGTATAGTGCAGAGGGATAGAGGGAGAATCTCAAAAGGAGATCAAAAGGCCGTCAGTCTCTTCGAAAGACGAATTCTGCGTCCGATCCTATTTGCGATGACGCAATCTGGATGTACAGTGACAAGGGGGTAGTCTAGGCGTCTATGGATCCTATGGGAGGCATGGACAACTCAGCTTTGACTCGAAGAGTTCTTTAACCCGAACATTTCGACCAATGTAGCAGAAGACCGTCCAAGCTAACGCACTCAAAAAGGGGAAGGACTTCGGTCAAATTGCCCTCTTTTCCAAAAGGCACTGACTTTTTGTTTGTTAAAAATATTGAGCTGTAACTTGTAGCTAAGAGAGTACCTAGTCATAGATTTCATCAACTGGCAATTTTAACGAGTTTATCAACTAAGCAGTTTCGCCATAATGGCTCTATGGCCTGGCCTGGTTGGAGCCCGGGTCCACAATCGACTGTAGCGCAATACAAAGAAGAAGAGTGCACCTGACTTAGCCCATTTCAATATCCATTACATTTTACAGGTTTTTGAAAGGAAGTCCCACCTTCATCGCCATCAAACTACTACCAAGGACCTCACCACCCTGACAGGGTTTCCCTCTAATCTCGTCCTAATTAATGATGCTCCGCCATCGCTCTGGATGACCTCATATCTCGAACTTAGTGCAAGACCTCGTCGTCTTCCTTGCACTGACTGGCACACCTTTCTCGTAAATCATCCCGCCCAGTACCAGAATACGTGCCACCCTGCTACACGTTCCCGCATTAAAAGTGTACAGCTATCTAATCACTTTCGAAATTCACATTTGTCTGCCCGCTAATGAGTCCGACCGCAAAATGGCAAAACTTCCAATTTACCTAAGCTATCTCCCGCCCTCTCTGGTCTCCCACTCCCCCATCCTAACCCCTCCACCCGCCCACTCCACTCTAACTGCTTGAAGTTGCCGCAGTTTTATCTCGAATATATTGTATCCGCAATCAAGTTCGTAGCGAGCGGAAGTGGGAACGGAAAATACGAGTAGTTGCAAACTTTCCAATTCGCATGCATTATGGATGCGCAGCAGTGTGTCTGCTGGGAGCTGAGCCCCAGCCACAGTGGACCCCGCCACTATGACCTCGAAAGAACCATAAAATTTACAAATAAATACACTCTTCCACAGCCACCGTCACCTACTCAGCTACGGAGTCCGCTCGGGGGATTAACAGGAACAGGCCAATCCGCAGTGCAATTTATCATGGGCATACCTTTACATAAATTAAAATGAAAATGAAAATGAACTCATCCACCGCCTCCCTCCGACGAAGATTTGAGGACTGGCCCGATCCAGAGGGAGAGAGATGCACTGGCATTGTCCCGAGCAGACACGAACACCAAGTCAGTGGAAGTATAATTCCATCTTGTTTTGTCGTTATTGTCCTTGATGAAGAAATATGATCCTGGGACCGGTAGATCATCAGTCCTGGGGCTTAATTGTTTGGCCAAACATCTGTTCGACGCGCGGACGACGGAGTGAGACGCTGCTGCAGACAAGCACACGGCCTGGTGGACTGGCTGCAAATTAGACGAACGCAGATGTGAAGATACACGTCGTACACAACGCCGAGCTCGGCCCACCCCCCATCGCTCATCTTCAACGTTGTGGCATCACAAGTCCAAAAGCGGGCCTTGTATTTGCATCTGCGAGCATAGTTTCCCAGCACCGCGGTCGGCGGTGGCGGGGCAATCGTACACAAGGATCAACAGGACGAGGACACTTTCCGTTGCTGACACTGCTGCTGCTGCTGCCGCTGCTGGTGCATTTGCTGTTGCTATTGCTGTGCTCCATCATCATTGTTTTCGACACCGAGTCCGGCGTGGAGGAGAGGTCTGTCATAGCACGTCACATTGATTATGCCCTGCGGAGGTAATTGACAAGCCAAGTGGATAATTAACCATTGTCCTGCGATGGAAGAGTCCTGCCCCTCTGCCGAGTGGTAATTAAAAATTTTCCAAATGCAGTTAGAAACTTTGTCTAGCGTGTTCCTCGCTGGCGAAGCGCATCGTTGCCGTGGCCCATCGCGGTGTGTTGTTTTTTTTTCCTCTGTTCACGGATCATAGTGCGCTCTGGTGGAAGCTGAAGGCGGAGGTCGACCCACGTTGTGTTGTGTTGGTCTGCGCCTCTGAGGGCCTCGCGAGCAGGTCAGACACGTGGAAGATGTTAATGAGATGACTGAGAAAATCATGAATGTAATTAATGAAGTTTCGCCCGAGATAACGCGCAAGACTCTCGCGGCTCACCGCTGGACAGAGAGCCAGCGGTCTGGCGGTTTTTTTCGTTGCCTCCATCCTCGACGGAAAGGATTCTGTAATTTTTTGCACTCCCCAGGGGGACCGATGATGGGGTTGAGATGAGTCGCCGGATGGGGAGGAGCTGTCTAGCGATGTACACTTCCGATTGTGGATTCGACTGGAAAGGGGGAAGGAGCTGTTTGCTCGGAACCGGGGGTCTATGATGCGGATATGAGTTTGATTAATTGAAATCGAGGGGGATGGAGGGCGCAGCCAACAATCGTTGAATATTGATTAATTTTCAATGAATTCGACGTTTACCGTGGATTTTTTTGCCCGTTGCTCAAATGGCGGAAATTGGCCGGGGACTGGTGAGCGGGGGCGGATCTCTCTTGGGGCGGGATACATTTTTAGATTTGAATTATTAATGAAGACTAAATAGGTGCAAATTGATTGCTGTTGTAGCGAGTGCACTGACCTGGCGGAGCGACTGCAGCTATGTCGATTTTTATGTGAATGCGAATAAATGGGGCTTGGAATGGAAGAGGAGTTGGAGTGGGTAGAAGAGTTGGAGGAGGACTGCGAGTTGTTTAAGACAGCACGGGGGTAAGCTGCACCTCTGAGCTTCTGAAAGTGATTCGTTGTGAAAGTCGCTTGGTCTATGGAGCTAGTTGATACAGGCGTCGAGCATCAGAAAGATCCCCACCTTGTCCTATTTGCGGTCAAAAATTAGGGAAGTCTTTAGCTGGCTCATCGCAAGGAATTATTCGAAGTGATGGCCAAATTCGGGATCACTGACAAATTTTTCCGGTTGTGTTGCACCAGACATAGGCGATGCACCATGCAGTTCGGTTCGAGGACCTGTAAGCCGTTTGAAACCTTCAACAGATTTGGACCAGGAAATGAGCTGTCGTGTAATTTCTTCAATTTGGTGCTGGAGAAGAGAGTGCCGCGGCCTGCTGCAAACACGGAAGCTACAATAATCTCAAAAGTCAGTCCAACTGTTGGTATATGCAGATGACATCCACGTCGTCGCGCTTTGCTAACATACCGTGGTGGAAGCTTACAACTCAACAAGTCAGTGCCAGATGGAAAGCAGGCAGATTATGCCATACCACCAAGGCAATCTGGCCCAAACTTGCTCCTAAAATATTAAACAGCCAGACCTTCCTTAAGAGATCCAAAATCAGTACAGCAGTGGGTGACATTGCCTTTTCAGATCTTCTCGCAAAGAGACTGGGACTCTTGTCAAATGCTCGAACTGCCTACATGGAAAGAGTAGGTACAACACCTCGTCTTTAGGTGCCCTGCATTCGCCACAATCAGAAGAGCCACATTGGGCCCCTACTTTTCAACAAGACAAGACAAGCTAGACAACAGTAACTGACTGGTTGTCGGAGAAAACACGCCAACCCACGATCTCTGCTATTGATCCAAGCAGCAGTACAGTGAGCCTGTCATGGCCTATGTGCACCACAGAATGCCACTTGAAAACTAACCTAGCCTAACCTATGCCAGAATGTTGCCATTAAGTTAAACGCACACCAGCATAGGCACCGATCGCGTTTGTTTGTTGAATTTCGAGTCAAATTTAGGAACAAGTTGATGCTTAATTTTGGACGTGGATTTTTTTGTTCAATCAACGTGACATCTTAACGCGTCATGTAAACAGTCCACAAGAAATGTGATCAGTCTGCAAAATGTCTATCAGCCGCTAAAGCAAAGCCGTCAAAGAAGCCACTTCCTTCCTGAATCCACTTCCTGAAGTGCATAGCCCGCGTCGTGATGCACATTTCAAGGAGAGCACGATAACTTTGGCGCAAAATATTGATCACTGCTCTTGGTAGAGGCGCCTAAGACAAGCATTTTTTGGCATGGAATGGGGGGTCTACCTCAAGCATTTTTTAACCATGGTACGGGAGTCCACCTCGCTCCGTTTAGTACCAATTTTAGAGGTCACACATTTTCGGCACCAAAGTGAGCGTACTCGTGCCACATTAACCTTAAAGCAGCAAGACTTACAGACATATGTGCATATTTCGTCTTCTTCTTCTTTGTGTGGCGCTACAGTCCGGAGTGGATCTGGGCCTCAACCAACATGCCTCTCCGAGTAGCGCGATCTCTGGCTAGCTGTCTCCAGTTTCGCACACCAAGTTGGGTGAGGTCCTTCTCCACTTGGGTGCGCCACTTTAAACGCGAGTGTCCTCTGTTGCGTTGCCCGACAGGTTCGAAGATTCTTCGGGCCGGAGCTGTGGCGTCCATACGGTCTACATGACCTAGCCACCGACCTTCACCGCCGACATGTTTGCTTCCCTAAGCCAGAATGTTGATTTCGTCTACCTACCACTACAGCGGAAGTCAAGACGAATATGGTGGCTCTCAATTCTTAAAATTGCTCAAAACTCTGTTGAACATCAAAACGTCCTTCCCCTGCAAAAGGGTCTGAAGATGATTAATCTCACCCATCTCGACGTTCGTTTCTTAAATCCCGCCCCCTCGACGCTCCAATGCCCAGTCGTCACCTCAATTACGAGGTCATACAGGTGTCCCGGCAGTTCAAACGATATTCGTGCATCTCCGGTTGACAGTCGTCCATGTCCACAGGCCAACAGCACATGTCTCGCTGTGGATACAAATTGATTTCCTCATTGCCCCCCTTCCCCCCGATCGGCATTGTCAATTCCCACCACTCACCTGTGCACAGCCCCCAAGCGGTGATGTGTGTCCAATGTAAAGTCTGGAAAATCAATGCAAATACAAGCCCCGTCGTCGCACCTGTTACCCGAAACCCATAAAAAACGAACTGGAACACCTTGCAACAGTCGTAAAAAGGAAAACAAACAAATACCCACTCGCCCACACAAAGTAACCTCTCATAAAGAAAACACCATTCCAGATGGAAAAATGAAGCCTCTTCACGCGAGAGTGTGCAGAACTACATCCAGTGTACTCCTGCGGACAGCAACAGCGGCAGCGACAACAAAACCGACTCAAAATGAAAGGAACACTCGGGAATCCGGCACCAGGCACACACCATCTGGCATGTAATCACCATCGATAGTTACAAATGGATGTATGGAACTCTCTCAGAGAGGGAGAGGCAGAGTGAACAAAAAAGTTCGAAATTCCGACATGAAATTCCTTTCATCGAACGCGGCGCAATACAAATAAAACATTAGCGCGCCGGCCCTGGAGTCACAAACAAACAGCGAACAAAATACATTTATATTACGCCACCCACTCACAATAATTACGCACTCACACGTGTATCCTTGCATTTTTTGCGCTGCCTTCCTGGCAGTCGGTGGCTTTAGAATAACTCCAGCGGACGGGTGGAACACTCGGACAGTCGGACGGTCCAACGGTCCAACGGAATCCAATTAAGGGAACAATATCGTGCTTAAGTAGACAAATTAAACCGCCCAAGAATGGGCAAAAAATAGACTCCGCGCCGGTGACCGGTCGGATTTGTGTGGATCGTGTGTGGGGCGTCTCTGGGGGGTGGCGTTGTCTGGGTCGATTACATTCGATGCGCTGGCTCGGTGGAGAGTTAGTAAAAAAATATGTTTTTTTCCGCATTCGTCATCAGTGACGGGTGATGGTGGAGGTGACAGGGTGAACTTGTGGGAGGGCTTGACGATTTGTGGGACTTGTCAGGTGATTGAGGCTCGCTTAGAGACTTGTACTTCTTGGTGGGTGATGGGTGGTTGGTAGGTTTCAATCAATCTCGGTACTCGCAGTCTACTCAGACTCAGCAAGCACTCACTAAGGTCTCTCGAAGGAGTCTTAACCGGTTACTGTGCAACTGGCACTCATCCTCGCAGGATAGGTGCCCCATATAATGATTTCTGCAGAACCTGCCTGGATGAAGAGAAGGAATAGAACACTCATCACCTACTTTGCTCCTGCAGCGCTCTGGCTAGTCGAAGGTTCCTACATCTAGGGTCCTACTACTTCAATAACCTCTGTAAGCTAGACAGCGCCAGCTTCACTACAAGCACCAACTGGTTCTGATGGTAGGAAAAGTCAGTCGGCGTGGTATCACAATGGGCCTACTCTGGCCAAAGTGTGACTGCCCTTAGCAGCTTAGACAGCAACTACAACCTAACCTAACCTAACTATGTAACAACGTGGCAAACAACGTGCTGCGGGCGCAAGTGACAATTTCTGACAACACACAAGTCCACAACCTGCTCGGCATCCGCTTACGTATCCTTCCATTGCTCTTCGTAAACACATCCACTACACACATCTTCTCTAACAACATCCACAAGAAAACAACTCCAAAGCGATGCAAAACTAAGACAAGAAGAGTATAGTAGGTAACCCGAGTTCTAGCCGATTAGAACAAATTAGTTCTCTGCCCTTGCTTCTGCTTTATCGGTCATTGTGTATGACTTCCCCTGCTTAACGCACGCTTTCTTATGCAAAAAACTAACCCGCTTTTCAACGTCTTATTCGGTGAATTTTGTATGCACTTTTCTCTTAGAGCCAGACTACGATGTCTTACTTTAAGTATGTAGCTTGCAGAGCTATTATGTTTGTACACTAAGAAATTGAACCTGCCAGGGGACAGAATGGTTCGAAATCGATGAGGTTTCATAAGAGCTTCTTCGATCTAGCTGCCACCGCTTATCAAGTTGTCTTCGTACATTTCTTCTTAGATCGCTTCAGCTCCGAAGGTGACTGTTCTTAGCATGCAAGCCCCTGATTGTCCGTGCTTATTCCTTCAGGCCAGCACTTGATAATTTGTGTTCGGATGTCTGACTGCGATTTTCCGGTGCATATTCTCGATGTCGGCCTCCTCCAGAGTAGAATGATGTCGACTACACCTTCTTTTTGTTTTGCAGCTACTTACCTTTAAATGGAGTTCCCTTAAAGGTTTCTTTCGAAGCCACTTTGATTATACGTTAGGCCTTGTTTTACATTTAACGTATAAAAATGAGCTAGGATTGCTTTTCTTGCAATACACAATACAACTTCAGAAAGCTTTCCAATTTTCCAAGCCACTGGTAAGTCGGTGGATAATTAAGGTGCACGTGGCCGGACTAGCATAGACCAACAAGTCGTGTCCATTGTGCCCGTGAATTGTTTGTTTTAAACGTGTGACATTTTTAGGAGGTTTTTTAGCTCTACCCTCCACAAGCCTTCTCATTCCTAGGGCTGTGCATTCGCAGATCAGATGTTGGGTAGATCCTTTTTTTTCTGCGTTCATATGTGATGCTCGGCCTAGGGCACTGTGTCCGGTGAGGACTCACATAAATGTTCGCACCTCATTGCGACTAAACCTGAGCAATGTTTTTGATCGTTTTTTTGTTTCAGCGTCGGCCACGGGGACCTTTCTGTTTTCAGAATGAGCCATCGAATTTTTACTCTATCCAGGGACTCGTCTTCCTGTTTTCCTCCTAAGGCTTTGCCAGGGATACTCCAAGCTCGGAGCCCCTCCTCAGGAGACTGTTCGCTTTTTCGTTGCCTTGAATAGCAGTATGGCAAGGTACCTAGTACAGGGTAACAGTGTTCGCCAAGGACGCTTTGTGTGCATAAGCTGACAAGCTTCGAAGTCAAAATGTTCGATTGTATGGCTGTAATAAGCACTTGAGATCGTTTTGTTGGTTGCTAGCATTCTCGTAGCGCTGCTTCGTATCTCGAAGCCATCTTAGTTTCGAAGACACTGCAGTCGTCTCTTAGTGCCAGTGATTTTTCGAACTGGTCACATAAGACTCCCCATCTGCTGCCGGCATGTGCTCATCCCATTGTTTCCGATCCGGAAAACGAAGATGAAAGGCTTTTTCCCAAGCTAATGTTGGCTGGTGTGTTCGGCTGTTGTCCATCACTTGAGCACAGAAGCGTGACCATTTTTTTTCTCCAAATCCCGGCCTTTCTGAACCTCAAAGGCGACGAGACTGCAATTTTGGTGCAAAATAGGTAGAGAGCATGAAGAAATAAGATGGCTTCGAGTGATGCCCTCGGTGAGAAACAACCGGTGGCAGGAAGATGTGTCGATGTCGTGATCTGCCTTAGGAGACTATTTTCATCAGCGCTTTCCACCATACCCGCCCGGGATAGGTTAGGATAGGTCTGATAATTATGGTATACAACCAGCATAACACTCGAGGCTTGAGACCTCAAGTTTTCCCAAAGGCACGTAAGCACGTGTAGAGTGTTACATATGCCTTCTAAATACGGTGCTCCGTGCCAGCCTTCCATAGTAGTTTGCAATCCAGTATGTACTTCGGTATTCTGCTGTCTTTGAGCGTTTGAGTTCGAATCCATTGATATTTGCCAAGTATGATTTGTTTGTTTGTAAGAAACATCAACTCCTCAGGCTTTTAAGGTCCAGTTATTAACTAGCATTAGTCCATAACTGAGACGTTTGCTGAGCATAGGCAGACATTTTCCCGATACGAGGATGGCTATGTCGTTGGCGTAGGCAGCTACTGTGAATCCTTCGAGAGCGATGGGAAATCACGAAAACCCAGTTCCAGTCGATGAAGTAGTCCTCCCACCTAGTTTTCAAGAAGTCGGAATAGCCACTAAAGAACAAAAGAACAACAAAGCAGGAGGCTCAGATGGCGTAACGTCAGAGCTCTTCAAAGCTGTAGGCAATGTTCTGGAAGCATTCACCCGATCATCTGCGGAATTTGAGAAATCGAAAGCATGCCGGTCAACTGGAATATAACCTCCATATGCCCCACCCGCGATCTTAACTCTTGCAACAACTACTGAGGTATATCCCTGCTCAACGTCGCCTTTATCCAGCGTACTGTGTGAAAGTCTAAAGCCGTTTTACTCCGCAATAAACGGCACGTACCAGTGCGGCTTCCGGCCCGGCAAATCGACTATAGATCAAATCTTTACACTAAAGCAGATTCTGGGCCTAGAAACGGTCGGGATTGGTCAGGTGTAGGGATGATGTTCACAATGTCTTCCGAAAGTTTTCACATTCCAACGAGAAAAAGACGCAATGTATGTAAAAGTTCCCTTGGTTTTATCCTCGGAATGCCCCTGTGTGCAAACATGATTGTGTCTAAATTCCAAGCAAACACGGGTCAACAATCCAAGGCTTTCTCACTGCCTTAGAAGTGAATCAGTCCTAGTGGGAGAGGATGTCACGATATAGTGTATAGAGCTGAATTGGGCCCCTTACTGTGTTGGAATATTAAGCTTAATCGGGCACCTTGCCGTGTTGCCACCGAGATTGTTGATCAATCTTGAGACACTCGGTGCCTTGCTTTGTCTGAAAAGCATCCTAGAGCGACCCGCTACCTAGACGACTAGACGCGCAGCGTTTAATCGAATTCACAAGTTTCTGACAATTGGTCCCTTGAGCCGATCCCGCCAAGTTGTCTCCAACTCAATCCCACCAAAACGAACCTCCCCGCCGCTCCGTCCCCATTCATAAGTCATAACTTGTTCACACCCTAATGCAACAAAAGTGCTGCCCGCCCCAGATCGCACGCTAATCTGAGACATTCAATCACGAGTTCATAAGTCCGAAATACTAATTACCCTCATGAACAATTACCCGCCCTTCTGGCCACTCGTAGTCCGCAGTCGGCCGACGACCAACCCCCAACCACCCACCACCCACCCCTACACCCATCAAGGCAAATCAAAGTTTTCGCTGTAATTAGACTTCCAGGCATTATGTCCAGCATAGTGTCTCCAATAATCGTTCTGATCACAATCGCTGCAGCGACAGCAATTACCCCCTGCGTAATGGGCCTTTATCACTTTTGTTGTGTTGTCCTTCCACTGGGTGGCTGCGACACTGGCAGGCAGAAGCGAAGACGAGGGAGAGAGTGGGTAAAAAAGCCCCAGAAACGGAAACACAATTTCTTAATTTCCCATTTTTCCATCAGCAAGTCAGTCGGGAACCCTTTTTTTTCCCTGCCCCCGCACGCATTCGAAGCCATTGCCCTGTCGGGGAGATTGGTCGGGAGCGATAGCAAAAAGGACATATCCTGAATCACTGCATTAAATTGAAAATGTCCCTCCATCTGGTGTCGGCGGAGTGGAGCGAAAAAAGGCAGCAGCAGCAGCAGCAGCAGCAGCAGCAGATAGATAGCGCGGCAGGGCGCAACGCAATTATATTATCATCAATCATAATGGTGGCCCGTCCCCGCATCCGTTCGAGTGTTGTGCTGTTTTGTTTGCAGGCGAAACAGAGGGCAACGCCGCGCGCCTTCACAGTCAACGTCGTCGTCGTCGTCGTGGAGATTATGCAAAGTTGGAGTGTCAAGAAGGGTTTGCATTTTAAGAGGATTGCACACGACACAGAGGAGGCATCAAAGAGTCAACCCGAGTCGGCGACGAATCACGGTGGCACACACCAGAAAAGGGCAACACGCAGCCCTGCCGTGTGAGGCGACATTTGAAAAGAGATACGACCCCCATCACGAGGGTGAGTGGAACGACAGACTCTAGATGCAATACTCCGAGTAATGAAGCTCCCTCGCCAGCGGTAGTAGGTTCTTCATATTTGCCTTTGTTTCGACCCGTTTACCTTTGGAAGGGCATCCCACACAGGAGGATGCTTGTGGGACTCGGCAAGCAGCGAGTCAAGAGGTCGGTAAATGCGGGACAAGGAGCGCCCGGGACAGTCGGTTTGAAAACTTAAACGGATACAATCTGTTTGAGAAGATGAAACACAGGGGATTACCGTCTCTCTGTGCCTGAGTTGGGATCACACAGTCGCAGGGATTACCCGGGCTAATGGATTCACAGCCGATGAGGTGAGAGAGAGATGTGCTCGTCTGGACGGATGGTTGATGCAGTAATGCGTCAGTTTTTTCCCAGATTCGTGGGTGCCTTGATAAGCTCCGAGGCTTACTCGTCTTGTCCTTCATTGTGACCGGCTGGCCCTGGGGACTGATTTGAATATGAGACGACGACCGACGCACTGAATGATGATCGCTTGAGCATGCCCAGCCCTTGCCATGGCATTTCTCTTGTCGCAGCAGAGGGTCACCGAGAGAGCGACTCCTTTCTATTCACCTTCGCTCGGTTCTTGTCCAGATTTTCCCCATTCTTCGGCAAACAAGCATAACGCGCCGCTTACCATTCGTTTCGAAGCGAAAAGCGTTAACTCACATATTTACTCGTGCAATTCACCGCGCACTGTTCCCGTTCCATTGTTTTCTGCTTTTTTTTTCTCTCATTTTCTTCGCTCAGACTGGCGGTTCAAATAAATGTAATTTACTGTGAGAAGTGCATATTTTCTTCGTTCGGTGTTTTTGTGCGCACCCATCACACGGGCTGGGGGGCTTCATCAAAACCACTGCAGCTTCCTTCCATCCGCCGCGAGGTCGGATTGCGGATGCGGTACACGCCGCGAACGGCTGGGTTTGCAAATGTAATCAGCGAATGTATTCCGTTTTCGGATTAGAATAATATTTCCTCTGCGGTCATCTGCGTCTATTGTTTCGACGAGTTGAAAAGGAGAACAAGAAAAAATATTGCGAGCGGTGATTGCGGATCGGTATCATCTACCGTGTGAGAGAGGTGGAGGTGGGGTTAATCTGCCCGGAATCGGTGCGGTTTTTCATTCATTTCGTTTTCCTTACGGTCGTGGGTATATTTGCGGAATTGGATGTGGTCGGGCGGAGGGAGCACATTATGTGGTCAAGCTAAGGGGTCTGTTGTTCTGCGAAGTTAATTGGGAGCCAAGATGATCGATGTGTACTACTGGAGGTGGACCGAGGTTCAGTGTGTGTGGCAATTCGTGGAAGCAATGATGACCCTAGAAGGTGTGCTGAGGTATGTCTCAGCGTTGTCAGTGACTCTGGGAGAATTGGTGCCGTGATTGATCCACGAACCGGCGGTGGAATTAATGGACTAAAGGCCAGTTTACAAGACACCGAGCAACCTGTGCGTGAAGGCGACAGAAAATGCAGCCAAACTCTGTGTCCCTTTAGGAAAATGGACTCTATGCCCGATCGGTCAATGAATCGAACATCAGTGTGGAGCGCCAAAGTGTTGCCGAATAGAAGGCATTTTTCTGACCAATGCCGCTGAGGACGTCTCTGCAACAGGGCTTTAACGAAAAGGGAAATGTGATGGCGAAGGCTAGGCATTGTTCCCTTGTCCCTCTTGGACGCACGGGCTTAACAGAGAATGAACAAGGTTAAAGACGTTGCATCCACCAAAACCAAGCACCCAATTTTTCGTCTGAAGTTAGAAACAGAGGTTGACAAGGGGGCTGAATTTTTGAGCTCCGTCGTTCACTTTTCCCGTCAGAACTTACTGGAGGCCTGGAACAGATTTTGAGAAGCACACGATCTTCCAAGAGTCCATGCTAGCTAGAGTTAGTGTTGCTAGCGTACGCGGACGACACTGATAGAACACAACGAGTCGCCAATGTCGCCTTTACTGATATCGAAACGGAGGCAACGAAAATGGGTTTAGCAGTAATTCACGGCCAAGCTGAATATGTGCTGTCATCAAGAATGGTCACGCAATAACGACGACTCGCACGACGTCCTCATAGTCAGTCATAGTCAACTTCGAGGTGGTTAAGGATTTCATCTACCTCGGCGCCCAAGTTAAACGTACGACCAGCATCAGTACCGAGACTAAACGCAGACTAACTCTTGCCAACCGCTGTTTCTTTGGGCTCAAGAGGCAATTAAGTAGAAGAGCCCTCTCTCGAAAGACCAAGCTAATGTGAGCTATAAGACCAACCTCAGTACACAAAATAACCACTCGTGGTGTGCATGCTATTAATCTCTCACGAGTGGGAACGACTTACAGTTTCACGCCAACTCCGAACAGCCAAGTTTGAGAAGCCTTTTGTAGACAGAAGTGCACTTTAAACATCTTGTCAGTGACTCGAACGAGTTGGGGCCCTGAACATTTTTCTGACAGTCCAGACCCTTAATCGAACCTAGACATCGAGGTCCAAGTGCATTGTTGTCGATGCCCATACCCATAAAGCCACCGGCCACCACGATTAAGGAAGCTCTTGGTCTTTTCGAAAGAAAGGTTCTGAGTTCAATCTTTGACCCTGTTTTGAACTTTGATTGAACCAGAGAAGACGATTCAACCACCAACTGTACACGCTATGAAGCGACATGAGTCTAGCCAGGCGTCTACGGATTCAACGCTTAAGATGGCTAGAGCTCATGGACAACACTGCTCCAGCCCGAAGACTCTTTGACTCCGAACCAGAGGAACCACGCATTAGACAGCGCACACAACTGGAGAAGGATCTCAACCAACTTCTCATGCGAAATTGGAGTCAGCTGGCTAAGAATCATGCCGACTGGAGAGGCGTGTTGGCTAAGGCCCAGGTTCACGCCGGACTGTAGCTCAATTAGAAGAAGAAGGGGCTTAGGTTACATACAACACCACACGACAGATGAGGATAAAATGATACACATTCATAAATAAAGGATCCACACAAGTAATCTATCCAACGCAGCAAAATTTAAAAATTGACTAGCTTCATCTGTCGTGATGCATTCCTCTGGGTTGGCAAGATGATCGCCTTTTTGGGCTTTGTTATTTTTCCGTCAGAAACTGCTTATCCTGGCACAGCTTTATACACATTCACAGAGTACCTTCCCAGAGACCGACAACACGTTGATGCTGGTTCCCTGAAGTGTCTTATGGCGTCCGCTGAACACTCGACTTTCCTTGTCTAGACAGGGGTCTCTAATTGACAACTCAACCAACCACCCAATCATTGTCCAAAAATCGTGGATATTTATGGTGTCATTCCTTTCATCCTGTTTCATCCTAAACTGATCTTTTCAACTCAAAACGTTGCATGAGAATAACGAGTTTTAGTGGTGTCCCTCAGGGTTCCTGATCAGTACCTGAGCTTGGTAAAGGAAGTACCAGGCGAAGTCAGAAGACGTAGTCCCGCCGCTTCTCCGGCCTAGAGATGAATTTTAACTTAAACGACGTCGGAGCCCGAGAATAGTACATTTTTGTGGTGTCCCTCAGGGTTCCTGATCAGTACCTGAGCTTGGTAAAAGAAGTACCAGGCAAAGTCAGAAGCCGTAGTTTCGTCGTTCAACCCGTCTAGAGATGAATCCATTTGCTTCCTTCGGGGTACCCATCTGGCTGGCGACACGCTTTGCATGACCTTCTCCATTTTTGCACCGATTTCCTTTTTCAACGTCATCGGGCCTCAATATTCTGCCTTCTGTCTACACTGCTCAGCCTTTTGTCTTCATCGCCTTCCTTCTTTACGTCCGCGGCGAGTCAATAAGTCCCGTGAACTGACATGATTTTCAACTGACCAACGCCAGTGTGGGGCGCCATTTTTTAGAGAAACCTTAAAAGACCTCTTGTCGGTTACTAATTCGGGGCTCGTCGTTTGTTTTTCTTGGGGATTGGCAAAGCTGTACATTCTGCCACATCATCAACTTGTTGTGAGCTTCTCTTTCACTGTCGCTATCTGCTTTCCTTGGAAAATTATCCAAAATGCATTCAACTGCGGGACGTTTTGTCGCACAAGGCCCTCTTTGCAAATTCAGCCTTATTTCCGACGTTTTCTTCCATCATTTACCCCTCACACTGAAGAGGAGTTTACTTTCGGAGTTTTGGGCAAGTCACCTGCCGACCCGACTGTGCCGCACAAAAATATCAGTTGAAACAATTAGATATCCTCATTCTGAACTACATCAGGCGAACGACGACGACGACGACGAGAATGACGTGCACAAAGATGTGAATCACTTGCCAACGGAACGGAACGAGAAGAGGCCTTACACCGGGAGTCCTCGTCTCTTCAGTTCTGTAAGTGAAGTCAGAGTATGTTGTGCCATGTCATAGCCCCGCAACGTCCGCGTGTGGGTGCTTGTATGCGCTTATCCGTTTAGACCGACTGAACAAGGACCGTACCCTACTTCTTCTGCCTGTACTATTCCATTTCCCTCTGTGTGTGGATGTGTGCGTGTGATTTTTGCCATTTTCCCGCATGTATTACGCTAAAAGAAAAGCGCTTTAGTGCTAAATCATTATACAGTGATTATGTAGAAAACACTTGACTATTAAAACTGCTTTTCGGTTCCCCTTGCGAGGGACAGAGAGGGGGGAGAGGGAGAGGGAGAGTTTGTGTACACACATCCTTTCGCATGTGAGTCAAGTGTGTTTTCCGCCAGGGAGTGGGTGTGTGTGTCGTTTTCCATTTCCGTCTCTGTGCTCTGTGCAAAGCCGGCACATTATACTCCAAGAATAATGATGACAAAGCGCTTTTAATGGTGTAACCCAGCTGGGGCTAGGGAGACACTCGTCCTTTTTCGTCAAAAATCAAACCCCGTGACATGGGGCGGGCAAAGGAAACGAAATCGATTCTCGTGCAGGGGCACGTGTGTCTGTGTTTACTGCGTGCTTGATGAGACATGAAAGGCCCACCCGTGGGGTGTGGATATCATCTTCTGAGCAATTATGCTGCTCATTGACAAGATGTGTGGTGCTACGCAGGTGTGCCCCCGTGATGGCAAGCAACTCGCAAAATGAAATGAAATTCCAGTCAAGAGCCTGACAGGATGTTCTCTTGTGATTCGACATTAGCATAGGTTCCCGACCGAAGTCAGCCGCATCCCATCGCAAGGTGGATTGGTTTACACGATTTTTTTCCCACTCCCCCGTCAGATCGTCGCTGAATCGGAAGGAAAAAATGCAAATTCCTTGGCTGCTGCTTTGTGTATGAATTTGTTTCCTTTTATTCTCCCCGTGGTCTGGTTCCGGTTCGAAGGACCAATATTCTCTGGGTTTTTTTTTTCGTTCGCCCGCCCAAAGGCGGAATTCAATATTCAAAGGCTGCGAAATCTTATTTATTCAATAATTCCGAGTGGAAAAATATTCCCGTGCAGACAGATGGTGACTGGGTGGGAAGTGGGGCGACACTGCCACTGCGGAAGGCTTATTAAAAAAATGGCGGCGCATTTTCCCCGAACCGATGGAAAGACAATAGCAATTGAAAAGTTATTAAACATGATTTAGAGGGAAGTTGTACCGCCTTCGGTGGCGGTGCGGTGCTGGAGTGGTGAGAGCGAGCCAAACAAGTTCTCGGAATAAAGATTGAAATCATTTTCCCCGTTCGAACCGCAATCAAAAAAAACCGAAGCAACGCTCCCAGATTGAAGAACATATTCGAACAACTCCGTTCCGTCTGGTCGGTGATGTACACAATGACCGGGGATACTCACAAGGATCATCGTCATAATGTCAGAAAATGGCTTTTAACATCGTAATGCTGTCCCGAACCCGTGCCCTCTCTCTGGGTTACAAAGTTCGTGAAGTTCGTCGAAACCCTTTTCCCTCCCTCGGTCAGTACACGAATATTCATAAAAATGCGACGGGAAAAAAAAACCAACAACACAGAACTCGTTTGCATTGGACAACGGAAAAATATGGGAGTATGCTTCTTCATGTAAATAAAAATGAAATGGAAGGACTCTTATCCTCTCGGACAAACTAAATAAAATATGAGGAAGTATCCTATTGTGTGCGACGCTGCGAGGGGATGGGCAGTTCGTTGTCCACGTCTCCGTGCCGCTCGGCTGAGGATTGAACTCTATTATCGCAGTACGAGTGGTTTTGCCCGGGTCTTAGGGAATTAAGCACAAAAAGGATGTGACGTTCAAGTGGCGGTGGAGGAGGCTCCCTTGAATATTATAATTTTGTTTTTTTGCGGTGCATCCTTCGATGTGATGGTGGACTGACTATTCATAGTCTTGCTCGGGCCTGGAGTTTTGTGTAAGACATCTGTCAGAGGGGCGGCGGCTGGAGGGAGACCACGCAAAGTGGACGTATGACGGACAGACTATTTCGAGGTGGGATGCAAAAATAGATTTGAAAAGAGTTCGATATCTCGGAAGGTTTCAAGAGGGATCCGTTTTTTTTTTTTTCCAAAAATTAATATCGTTTCATCGCCTCTGGAAGGGTGGCGGCTGCCTGGGGTCGGGTGGAGTTGATGGAAATTGAGGTTCGACGGGAATGTGTGGTCGGACTGAAATGTTCTGACGTCAATTTTGATCTTGAATGGGGTCTGTTAAAGGCCACTGGATTGATGTCAGAATAGATTGGAGCATATTTTTATTTTTAGTCGAATTTGAGGTGCTTTTTTTTGGACATTTATTGCGTTTCTTTTTCTTTAAATTTAGGATGATGGACAAATTTGGATCGGGGGGTTTTCGTTTTGCGGCACAAAGAGGTGGTGCAAAATTTGGTTGCTTCCGAGCTTAGCGACTATCTTTAGATGTTCTTTTTACAGAAGTTGAATGACTTGTGTCCAGAATCTTATGGGCTGCGAAATAAAATCCCTTGAGTCTGCTTCGTCGTGTACTGATAGAGTTGTAAACAAAAATGCCTTACAATAGAAACCAATGACGTCTTGTGGCCTCCGGACGTCTTCCGCCTGAGAACTTACACAAGGTTTACGGAATTAAGTTCCGTCCGAATTGAGGCATATATTCGACCTTTTAGTGCAGACACAACCTAATACCACATAGGGGACCGACTGAACTTGGGCCTGTGTATATGCGGTTGGCGCCACAGACTGTAGCCGGCTAGGGCACAGCTCCTATAGCAACTACTTGTGTTTAATGAATGAAAGCGACCTACAGCGGCCAAGTTTGACATCTTTGAGCATCTCGGACATGACTCGAAAGAGTTGGGCTGTGAAAATTATTTTTGTCGCATTTAGCTGGAATCGACCATAGGTTCAGACCCATGGCGTGACCACTCGGCCCACACTTTACTCATAAATAGAATAGGTCCATGAATGTTCTCTCCTGGCACCAAATTTAAGAGCCTTTTAAGGGAAAGATAAGTTTATCCGATGTTCAAAGAGTTAATACGCCCACCGCTTCTATGTAGCCAGCTCTACACAACACAGCTCTACCTCTAGTCGTCGAGCGACGTGCGACAGGAAGACGAGCCATTACTAACATAAGCTTCAGACTCGCCTCTCTCTGCGTTTCAATATCTAGCCTGCCTGCACAGTATTCACTGAAGTCCTTACATTTTGAAGCTCTACATAATTGTTTGTTTTTTTTTCTTCTAAAATTGTCTGTCGTAAACTGCTAGCTGAACTCAATTGCTGGGTTTCTTCAGTACTCAGATCTACTCACTGTTGCGAGCAATAAAAAAATGACGTTGGTCAGCGAACTGAAACTCAGAATTATTTCGCAAGCAATGTTCCTTAAGGAGAATTTATTTATTCCGCGACTCTGTAGTTTGTGTCTACTTTTACACTTTATTTTTTCCGATTTATTCTAATCACTTTCGTTTTCTTTTTCTTTCCAGGTAAGCTTAATTCATCACTTGTTTGAGACGAATTTTTGTAAGTAAACCATTGTGATAAGATCCACTTCGGGTCACGTGTTCTGTGTGGTCGCATGATCCACTTAGGGGGAAGTTGGGGCCAAAGCAAACACGATAGATCCACCAGCCACTAGCTAACCACTCCGCCATCGATTCTACCATCCAAGTGCACCAAGTGAGATTTGGTCCAAGCAGTCGTCTACCTATTGAAATCGCATTTAAAACACTCCTCGGGAGGCATAATGAGGTTTTGGTAGTTTGGTCTTCACCATCACTAGGGGTGTTTTAAATGCGATTTCAACTGATGGTGTCACTTGACCCAACAATTGAAGCAGAGCCATTTCCATTGGAACCCGGAGGTGCTCAGCATTGAGCTCCTTTGACACAGCGGGTAGATCTAGTAGATCACATAACAGCACGAAGACGTTTCATACGGATAGCTCATATTCCCAATCTTAGTCTTTCGGTCATTACCCAAATTTCATGATCATAGGTGAGAATTGGAAGAATTATTAACTTAAGACAGCTAACTTCGATTTGGTCCTCCTTGTCCATGTCCACAGGAAAGTTCAGCATACCCCTCTGATGACTCGTGAAAAAGACCACTAGATCCTTAAACCTCCTCACCAGTTTCAATGGCGACTCGACAAACACACAGGCGTTCTGGAATCAGTCACAATGTCTGATATGTATACGTTTGCCTTCATTCGGGCATCACCACGTAAGACAACAAGCTCCGCGGTCCTAAGGATTGCCAAGTCATGCTCAAAATGAAGTGATTTACGCTCAACTCTGCCAAAGTGACGCATTTCTCGGCTTGGCCGTACTGCAACATTCATTCAAGGTACACCAGAGGCCGTAAGTTAGTTAGTGACTGCTTTGATTTTCCCCGTTTCTTAGACTGTGTCGGGACTAAGGTGTACTTCTCCTGCGACGTGATTTAATTACTCCCCTCGAAGTAACGACGCACGTTCCCCTAAAATGTTCGTTGCATTTGATTAGGCTTTTGGAAGATTTTAGAGTTTCAGTCTCTAGTGTTGTGGCCTTTCTTCAGAGGCTTCCTTATGTCGACTGAAATGTCTTCAGGTGCTTCACTGACTGAATAGTGTTTGGAATAGTTGCCGTCTTGATTGCTTTTACAGAGACCTCTTGTTATTACCGGACCGCCAGGTCCCTTTATGGATGTTTAGGTGTGGGAACCGCGTGCCACCAGCCTTAATCCGTTAGTGGACGTGGTGTCCTGTAGGCTCTGTCTGTTTCGATGACTTAAGCAAAGATGTCCTACTTATCCAGCTTAGCGTTGAAATCTCCTAGAACGATCTTTGGAGGTGAAAGTCTAACGAAAAGGAATAGATCTTCGAAAAGAAGACAGTTCATCGTCGGCGAAGCTGTTTGATACTCTTAGGCTCTTGGACTATCGACGATTAAACTTGATGAAGGTGTAGTCATGTGACACGTTTTATATGCCCGCTTTGACGCACGTTTCATGGGATTGTTTGTGGAAGTTGCTAAGACGTTTGGCGGAATTTTGGGTTCCCGTCTTCAGTGTGGTGGCTGTTCACTTGAGTTTTAGTGACGACTAAAGGAGCAGAGAACTGCATTGTCTGCCGATACTCCTGCCACCGTTGATTAGCATTGTCCCCGTCACTTCAGTGAACTACGAGCAAAAGTCTGCTGCGTGATATGCTGGAGACATCCTTAAGTTCATCTAAAAACTGGGGTGTTTAGCTGACCTATGTGGTAATGGGCTGCATGGGCCACAGTGGGACCGCGCTCGCATGGACTCTTCCATTGTTTCTTATTCTCTGGAACTAGTAGTAATTGTCCACTGTAACCCATTGTTAAAGTCCTCCTTTGCTGCTTATCCTACAGACTCCTCGCACGTCTGTTCGTGTAAAGCGAATAAATCGTCTCTCGCTTGCAGCTACGACTTCGCTTTGACACCTCCCCCAGGTCTGGAAGCATCATGAACTTGAGTTGATTCAGTGCATTCAGTGCATCCTCTTCCCTGTCCACCTTCCGAAACCAGACAAGACACACAAGACCGCAGCCTATTCACACTTCACACATCCTTCTCGTGCCAAGGTCCTCTCTACCATGCCCTCGTGCGCTAAATTCTCTCCTCCGTCCAAAATGCCACCCTCCCTCAGTTGCAGCCAACGTCATCATAATCATCGCAGGTAAACGCCCAGGAAATTGAGAAGTTTCCCTGCAAACAGTCATCAACTCGGCACGCCACGCCCCGCCACCTGTCAAGGGAAACAATTCCGCACCTCAGATGCAATTAGCATTCCGCAGCCAACCGATAAATTTAATTTCTTTCCAATTAATATTCCGGCAAATGTTTGAACATTAGCCGCACTCGGGCCGTGTGTACGGGCGCTTTAAGTGCGGTCGAGCCAGTATTTCGCCAGTAATTCAATTCGATGTGGTGCGGCGGGCGGAATGAGAAGAATGCGCGTACATATCGCGTCGCACAATCAGGCGTTCGCTCGTAATTATCGCCCGCCCCCGGACAAAAGGGGTTAATTAAGATCCATAGATGCGAGTGGGGGAGCGAGCGAGAGTTCGCCATCGACGCGGCATTGTCGGCCTCATTAGGGCCGTTTAATGGATTGATGGATGGCGCAGTGTTGCGACGTGGAAAGTGCCAACCGGCAGCGCATTCATCTCGAGTTCATCACAAAAAAGAGGAAAGATCCCAACGCCAGGGAGGAAGCGAGCGAAGTGTTACGCAGTCACTTTGACTTTATTAGATCATAAATCGCTTTCGCCAGACATATGTGAGTGGATGACTGTTAGACGCTCGCTCTCCGAGTTGGATTACACAACGAGATTCATGGCACGTCCTTGGCTTGAAACCGAACGGCTGTCGGAGTCGGAGTCCTTCTTTTCTTTCTCTCTCCCGGGTGTGTGCACACATACAATGTATGTACGCCCTGACGCAGTTGAAAAACAAAAGAAAAATGATTTACGTCGTCAAGGGTGCGATGCCACTCCACCACCACCGGTATATCCAGTTCAGTGGATACTTTCTGGGGAAAAAAGAACCACCCCCCCCGTCTAAACTGTTTGTCCAAGGTATACACACTTGAAAATGCAATAAAACGCGGCACAAATTCAAACACAGCGTCGAGTGCGGGGGCGGATGGTCCTTCGCCAGAGCCATCCAGCAATTGTCCCCGTCGGGAGGGGCGTGGGAAATGGATAAATGAAAGGAGGAAATAATCGTTGGTAACAATTTGTAATAAGTGGACAAAATGTCCTCCATTCAGTACTCGTACTCGATATCCTGGCTAAGGACCTTACTTTTGCTGGCGCTTTTTTTTTGTTTCCTCCTGCTGCTCCTCCAACTGGTTCTGTTTCTGTTTCGTTCGTTGGATGATGAACCAAACGATGTCGACGTCGATGTCGATGATGATGATGATGATGATGATGACGGTAGTTGGGAGAAGTATTTTTTCACTCGTGCCGTTCGGGCGATGATAGTGTATCGCCCAAGTAATGGTTACGTGGAGAAGAGTAGAAGTTTTACGGGATTAGTGTGCTCGTCGTTGGGAGACGAGTTAGAGAGACTCCAGACGTGTGCAACGTGAGAGGAGGTCAAGCGGCGAATTGGTAAGGGTTCTGGGCTGTCTCAAGAGGGATTGGCTGTTGGGAGGGTTGATGGCATTTAAAAATGAACAAGTGGAGGC